>JASAUF010000059.1:0-183603 GCA_030180095.1 Magnolia changhungtana | reverse complement strand
ATGAGGCAGATCCAAGGCTAAGTAGCCCTGAATGGACGCACCCACCACTACAACAACTTGGAAGTATATCGGCGCTTAAAAGCGCCGAGAGAAACCTAAAAAGCGCCGGTGTAGAAGCGGTGCCGCTCAGGCGCCAAATAACGGGTATGTCACTAAAAGTATTAGTGGCGCTTGTTTGAGCTCCTAAAACGCTGATAAGCGCCGCTAAAGGCCAATTCGAGCACCGCTAAAATGGTCTTTGGACACTTTTTCTCATGAAAAAGCGCCGTAAGATTTCTACACAAGCGCCGATATCAGCCTTTGTATGGATTTGAGAGGCCCTGGCATGCTAGTAATTTATTTTTATTATTATTATAATTCAATCAAAACTTGTGTTTTTAAAATATTTGAAACATAAAAATGATGCAATACAAATATAACTCATTATGAAACAAAATTTATATTACTAGACAATTAAAAATATATATATTTATTACAATAAATAAAAATAAATTCATCTATCAAACAAAGTTCTTGCCCTCTCCTGGACTTTCAAGCTCCTATTGCTTGCCAAGCAGATGTTTGACAGTTTCCACAATTCTTGAAGCTCTCATCTAGAGGCAGCTTCTCAGTTGCCTTCATGCCTTCATGCAGTAGCTAGGTACTTCCAACACGCTAATACTCTCATCATCTGCTGTTTCTGAAATACATATCTTAAATTTTGTTGAGTTGGCTAAAAAATATTAATGTTAATTGATAATTAATACCAAATAATCCTGAAAGAAATGGATAAGGTGAGGTGAGCAACAAGTTTAGTGAACAACAAGCACTGATTATTTTAGAATTCATGTAGTGATTACCTGCATTGGTTGGCCATTTCTACCCCCAATAGTTGTCACGATTATATGACCCATTTCTGTGCCATTTCCATTGACTACGGCAGTTTCCATTTCCTAGAAGAAAAATCCACATTTCATAGAAAAGGCTAATATGTTATCAAGCAAGCAGAGATAAGATTATATTAAAACCTACCTTGTCATCCCTTATCTTCATATCATTCATTTCTTCAGGTAACCTATCCATGTTGATAGCATTTCCACTTGTGTAGCTGATAGCTGAAGAAAACAAATGGGTGACACCTAAAAGAATAAGAATGATTCAAAGACTCAAAGTTGAACATTGAATCGTTCTTCCAAATTCCACATTGGACTTGGGCAATGAAAAAAGCTTCGATTTTGTTGAGAAGGAAAGAAACAAATCTCATTTTGACAGACTTCTGATTCAACCTCCAAGCTTTTGGTAACCTTTCAAATTTAAAAAAAAAAAAGAAAAAAAAAAAAAAAAAAAGAAAAAAAGAAAGAATCTCCAGGCATCTGACTGTATGCGAAGGAGGGTGTAAACCATGATGCCAAGGTAAGGAGGGCTGATATCAGGTGGGCAGCTGGTCATCAGATTTTTCTCAAGCAAACCATGATGCCAACCCTATCTGCAAGTTCCTCAAGTGCAACCTATATAAGAAGTACAGCAGTCAAATCAGTAGAATCAAATAACAGGTGTTTTTACACAGGAACATCATGGTCAATATTTTTCATCCATGCACAAATTCAAACGAAAAGGGCATAATAGGTTCGTTCGAAGTTGTTAAGATACAATGCTTACATTTGCATGATAAGCAGCAGCCTGTACACCAAAACTACTCAGATACTGTGCTATTCTTAATGTTTCTTTTCTTGTGGGCACATAAATGATAGTTGGACCTTGTCCCAAAGGCTCTTGTACGTCCACTCTTTCTGGTTTGGTTGTCGCATCGAGTGTCCCAGATGACACATAGAAATCCCGGTTTTCAGAAAGAGAATTTCCATCGAATTCACCACAAGCAACTGCAGAAGGCAGAGAGAAGCATCAGTAACGAATACCATATTTGGGGGAATCTGGTTATTGAATTGATGAGAAATTGATGTCCAAATCTTAGTCACTAGAATAGGTGAAGTGGACACACCAAGGGAATAATACAAAATAAGATGCTAAGTAAGAACACGTGTATCTAAAAAGAATTGGGCAGATTGTAACAAATTTAAAATATCATTTTTAGACCCAAAAAATTTGGCTCCCAAAATCACCAGAGGATCAACATATAGCATGACTAGAACAAGAAAGGCAGCCCCCAAAATCATTAGCACAAACAATCCAAAACTCCAACACAGTGGGCCCCAAGATGGGCTTTGGGCAGACATCTGTTTTGGACTGCTTATGAACATGAAGTAAAGCATGTACAACCAACAAGATATAATTCCAGCTCAGAAGTAACAGATCATGGCATTGCCTCTATCAAGTAAAATTTTCAATAATAGTTATAAGTTAAAACAATACATAACATACCAATAGTAACAGACTCACAGCTGTCCCATGAACAATGCCTAAATCATTGATTGCTTTCCCACTCACTCCATTGATTTTGATAATCTGGAGCAGGGGAGAGCCCCTGATGCATTATGGGTATTGTGCGCATATGAGGTGCACCATCTAGCAAAAAGCTTATGTCACTATGGAGGTGAACAATTAGATGGCTCATACTGTGGCAGGTTGGAGAAGCCATTTTTGGAGTTTGTGGGGAACCCTGAGTGTGATTGCTAGTTAAGTACTCAAGATTTGCACTTTGTTCTTATAAGACTCAGGTGCTTCAAAAAGACTGGGCATAAGAATCGTAAGCTTGGATAAGGGATAAGGGATTCCCCTTCCCCAAGACTAGAACACCCATAACAGTGTGAGAAATATTGCCGAGATTGTGAATATATGGCGATAATATAGCGAAAAATACACTAAATGATATCATAGCAATATTATCAAGAGATTTTCAAAACATTAGCAAATTTTAAAATATCATGTTTTTATCGCTTTAATGTCCTGATATTGACGCGAAAAATAGCAAAAATCTTGAGTTTCTTAGATATATATGTGTTGTGTGTCTGTTTCTTTTAATTTTTTATAATAATTTACAATAAATATTTTTAAATGTTTTTTTTTTTTTTTTTTTTTAAAGCAACGGATTCATTAAAAGAGAAAGAAAAAGTACAAAAAAAGGCCTAAAGAGGAGCAACCTGCTGAGATAGCAGGGAGCAACTATCGGCCAAGAAAAGAAAGATCACAGAAAAGAGACCCTTTAACATTACAAACCCATTCTATCAACATTCTCTTAGCCCTGGACCCCACAATAGAAGGTGAAGAGGAAGAGTCGTTAAAGCATCTATCATTTCGCTTTTACCCATTCATTGATCAAATTCCCACTTCCATTTTCCCCCTTTCTACCAGCACACGAGTCATTTCCTGATAGGAAGTGTACCATATAAAAAATTAGAGAACTTAATTTTTTAAAATTAAGACATGAGCTATTCAATTTAAGATCTATATATTTTTGTCATTTTCAATAGAATTATATACAAGCATTTTCCAAAATGTAGTCTCTCATGAATAACACTACTAAAAGAGAGATCCTTACCCTTGGCTTGAAAATAATTCATAGAGTGCATCCCATCACATTAAATAACCTATGGCCCTCCTTGTTGTTCAATAATGTCAGCCTTGATAGTCAATAGGCTATGAGCAATACATTTCCATGGTTCTTTCTAAGATCCAGGAACTCAAAGACATCTGCATGCCATGGCTCCAAATACACAGCAAATACATCTACAAGAAGCATAAAACAATTAGAGATTACACTGTCAATAGAATTTTGGATCAACCCACTTCTCAACCTGTAAAAATGCTGAAATTTTCAACATAGCATTGCTGCATTAAAGAAATATGGAAGAAAATGATACAACTCACCTTGACGCTCAAGCCTTTCTCCCTCCTCCTTTACCCGGGCTTGGGACCGGCAATGCAAGTAGTTGCATTGGCGGAGTTAAAAAAGGGGCTTAAGATCCATTTGGTTTGATAAAAAATTATATTCATAAAGATTGATGTGATGACCAAATGAAGCTTAAGACTTATAATACTTACATAAATGTAGTTGTTCTCCTTCACTTGGCTTCCATCATCTAACACTGCCACAAAAAATACGCTAAAAAAGGTAAACGCCCTCCTATTAAGTTTGTAAAGAAACATGGAAAGAACAAGAGTTACCCAACCTATCATATGTGCATTGGATCTTAAGTCAATCCAAATTCCAAAATTAGAGTTAAACACATACTATCCAAAACCAATCACACATCAGTCCTAAACCCATGCACAAAACATAAAACATTTACAAGAGAGAGAGAGAGAGAAAGAGAGAGAGAGAGAGAGAGAGAGAGAGAGAGAGAGAGAGATCCTTTCATTTAGCTCAATTCATCTTTCCTTGAACCTGCAAAACAAAACAATAAAAAGAAACAAAACAAAATCCTCTGTGCACATTGCATGCATGTTTTACAACCCAGACATCTAAATTATGGTCCCCATTACAGATAGAGCATAGCCCAAAAATCACACTGATAGGATGTTCTTAACCATCTGATTTTACCCAAATGAATTTGGACTGCTGACTGATTAATTTTAGCCGTCCATTTGATGGCCACTGATTAGGCAGGGAGTTAGGACAAACCAAGTGGTTCGATTTTCAGGCTATGCTTCTTCCACAATGGAACCACAAAGTGTGGACTGACATGCACGCATGCCACCTTTATTGTGCATGAGTCACCAGTATTAAGAAATGGCGGTGAACTGTGAATGTAAATAGTAGTCTAATCCATGAAATTATAGATAGACTGCAAGAATCTCTACAACATATAACACGAGTAATCGAGGGAGCAAATTGTGCTATCTCATCTAAATGGGCCTCCTTCATATTTCCACAGTTTCTCTTTTTATTTTCTGTTCCCCTCCATATTTCCACTTGATTCACTTTTATTTTTGTAATTTTCTTCTTACTATATGTATATTTTCTCCCTCCATATTTCCACAATTTCTCCTTTATTTTCTTTATTTTTCTTCTTACCATATGTGAATTTTCTATTTTATTTAAACTTCTTTTCATGGACAAAATACAAATGTCGATCCATGCAATCGAAATCATGGCACACATGAATGGCGTGTAGCATGAAAATCAAACTCATCAAGATATGCTTAACTACTTGATTTCACTTGCGGAATTTGCATTGCTGAATTCCTCTCTTTTTAATCACTCATTTGATCGCCACTAAATGTATGATGGCTTGATTCTCAGCTATGCTCCATCCACAATGCAGGTTGCAATTTCAACCATTCAAATTCACATTCACACCCACCATATCTGCCACACATACAGTGGATGAATGGCCATCACAGCATCAGACATATTTATCAAGATGACCAATTGAATGCATCTATGCCATGCTTGTCCACATGTATGTCAAGTCAGTCTAAAATGCTTGGCAAGGATCCGTGGGCCTAAGTAGATAGTTTTTTTCATTTCTTTATCTTTTGCTAATAATTGCTTTAGGTGAATTCTATTTTTTATTTTTAATTACTTTTTTGGACAATTTAAATGTCTTTGCTCAAGTGCATTAGAAGTGCACTTCTGCTAGAGTGTATAGAGTGAAAAACCACACAATGCAAACATCTACAAAATTCCCTGCACATTAAAAAAGAAAAAAGAAAAAGAGATTACCGAAATAAAAGAGGCCATCCGATGCAAAGCTCCCAAAATCCATGAACCTCGAACGCCATCAGATGCTAATGTCCTTGATAACATTGACTACTCTTTCCATCTGCATTGCACGGCTACCCTTCACCAAAACAACATCAGCAGCAGCTAACCTTTCTCTAACTTTGAGTGCGATGGATTTTGAGTCAATCAGCACATGACATTGTTATTTCCCAGTAAATTCAAATTCTCAGCTGCCAAATGAAACCTTTTCCCAACACACGCGATCAAACCAAAAGATGCATCAAAGCACATGTTCAAAACTATCTTGTGTGCCTCTACATCTGTTGTGCCCAGCACAGACCATGTTGATGGTTAGAAAGAATTGAGCAACTTTTCACATTGGACAGAGGATATTTCCTAATCGAGCCAGTGAAGACATACATACACTTGTAAAATTTACCAATATAGTATCTAATGGCATGCATCCTGCAAAAGATTGATATACAACTTAGCTAAAACATTCAAAATAACTGAAAGGGGTCTTGGTTGAAGCATTTCTTCAAATGGTTAACGTGCATATTTCAAACTAGATAAGAGACTTGAAAAACACACTAAAAATTCAGCAAAACTGAAAAGAACAATTCAAACCTCCAATTGGGAATTAGAAGCCCCAAATTTCGTAACCAAATAAGATTTTTTTTTTTTTTTTTTAAAAAAAAACAAAACAAAACAAAACAAAACAGAGAGAACAAAAAGAAAACAAAAACTAAAAATTCAGAGAAAAAGAGAATAAATGGTTATTTTAAAAAACCCAACTACATTACTCAAAATCGTTGCAAAATTCAGAGAATAGATATGCACACATTCAAATCAGTCCTTGCATTTGGGTTTTAGGAATCCCAGCCATAGATCGAGGCTTCATCAAAACATAGTGAATGGGGAAGGAGATGAAGAGACATGAAGCCCTAGGGATTCGAGAATACAACCCTGATTGGAGAATACAACCTCTTGTGAATCAGATCAACACCATCAACACCCATGATTCAAGAATCTGCAAATGTAATAAGCACTTCTAAATTAGGGATTCGACCATGCAAATCCCTAAAAATGGATTAGACAACGCAAATCCCTAATTAGAGATTTGTATTCAACAAAGTATATTCCTAATTAAGTATTCTAAAATAGATCATACCTGAGAATCTGAGATTCACCAGCAGCAGAAGACCGAACTGCAGAAGAGTGCAGAAAATAGATCCAAAACCCTCAAGAGAGTAGCAGATCTAGATACTATGGTGAGATCCCAAAGTAGGTTGCTGCAGCTAGAGAGATCCCAAAGCAGCCGTGAGAGAGAAAGAGGAGAGAGAGAAGGAGAGAGTCGTGGAGTTGCGGAGAGAGAGAGAGAGAGAGAGAGAGAGAGAGAGAGAGAGAGAGAGAGAGAGATGGGTAGGAAATAGGAGAGTCGCGCTCGTTTTTTTTTTTTTTTTTTTAAATATGGTATGATATCCATCGTAGGGCCTTACATAGCGCCGTTGAAACTGTAACGCATATGCCGTCTTTACCCCTTTTTATTGTAGTGACAAGACTGCATAGCATCCATAGTAGGTCCACTTGAATGGAGTGTATTCTGAAAAAGTATACATTAATCATAAGATCCTAAAATGGATGTCCCTAAGTTACTTGGCCAGTGTTCCAATTGGGTGAGTACAATTCTTGGCCTATGCTCCTTTTACAAGAGGACCATGGGTATAGTGAATAAGCCTCCGTTATCAAAGAAAATGGTACCCACCAAAATAAGATGAATAGTAAATTGGCAATAACTTCTAATCTAAGTATTATTATGGAACGCACAATCTATCAATCTTTCCTATAATGAACCATCTAAGGTCAATTGACCCACCATTTTACAACAAAACATGCAATTTCAACTAAAAAAATGAGATTCTAAAAGGAATTTATTATTTTTAGTAATTATGATTTTTTGCAGTATTTTTTTTAATAGTTTTAGATTTTCATGTCTTTTTTTTTTTTTTTTTTTTTTTTTTTTTTTTTTAAGATTACTTATAACTATGCTTAGAACACTTCTAACAAGTAGCATGACATCTTTTGAATGAGGTGCATCTTGAAGTAAAGGGTTTGTAACATGCTCATATGTGTTAGAAGCATCGAAAATTTTGTGTTGAAGACTGGTGAAAAGGTTACAATTGAAAACAGAAAAAGATTCATCTCCATATACAATTGGATGTAACAAGGACATAAACAGCAATGTCATATTCGCTTCTCCATTTGTAAATATTATAAGGATGAAGTAATATGTGATGTAATTGATATAAACGTTTATCACATGTTAATTGGTCAACCATGGTAGTATCATATTAATGTCATGCATAAAGACCAAGATAATATATTTATTTTTGTTAAAGATTGTTCTTGTTCTTGTATAAATGGAGAATAAACCCAAGACTTTTAAAGTGGATGAGTGACCTCTCGTAACTAAACATGATTTCATCAAACAATCTGAAAGGACAACAAAGATAAATGCATTAGTTGAAAAGGAAAAGGGTGGAATCCATGAACATCCCAAAGGATTTGAAACTATAGTGTTGAATGAGTTCAAGATGATTGTACTTGATGAACTTCCTAAGGAGTTACCTCCCATGCGAGATATAAAAAATCGCATCGATCTTATCCTAAGGACAAGCTTGCCTAATTGCCCATGTTATCAGAAAGAATGCGAGAACTTGTAAGCACAAACGGATGAACTGATCCATAAATGTTAAGTCAAGGAGAGCATGGGTACATATGATGTGCTAGCTAGCTCAACAACCTAATGCAAAGTACAAGAAGTGCCTGATAAATTAACATCGGCGCTAGAAGTTGTTTGCGTATCATAAGCTAAATCCCTTGCGTAACTCGTTAACAAATTTTTTTTTCCAAGTGAATGAAACCTAATGTAGAATGTGGCACAAATGTATTCTTAGCATTACTAGACCAAAAGAAGGTGAATCGTACATTGAGCATAACTTTTTGTCTGAGTATTGTTATGGAACGCACAACCTATCAATCTTTACCGTAATAGGTCATTTAGGATCAAGACACCTACTATGTAGGTCATATCAATCTGTCTTGCATGAAAATGTGCGGTTTCAACTAAAAAGCTAGATTTTAGGAAAAATTACTATTTTTAATATTTTGATTATTATAGTTTTTTTATTTTATTTTATTTTATATATAGAGTTTTAGATTTCTAACTCTTTTTTTAAATTAGAAATTACTTGTAATCATGCTTAAAACTCTTCTTGCAAAGTTTATTTAAAATTTTTAATTTTAGGAATTAAGCTTCAAAAGAGTTTTGTTAGAATTAGTACTTTTATTAAGATTAGGCTTTTGCTATTTATTGTAATTACAAATTATGGTTTTTTTCTTTATTAATTATATAATTAAAAAATAGATAATTAAACAATATTTCTTATTTAATAAAATATTTGATTTTTATCTCTCTTTTTAAGTGGATTCTGAAAATTACATGATGGATTCAAAGTTTTTATCAATCCAGGGAGACGATTGCCCACGGACACTACGCCAAAATAGTGAAAAAAGGACGGTCATGGACTGTCCTTAAAGAGGACTGTCATGGACAGTCTCTTATACGCTTTCAAAGGACGGCTATGGACCGTCCTTTAAAAGGACGGTCATGGACCGTCTCTTATGAGCCTTCAAAGGACGACCATGGACCGTCCTTAAAAAGGACTATTATGAACCGTCTCTTATGAGCCTTTAAAGGACAGTTATGGACCGTCCTTTAAAAGGAAGGTTATGAACCGTCCTTAAAAAGGACTGCTATGAACCATCTCTTGAGCCTTCAAGGACGGTTATGGACCATCCTTTCAAAGGACTGCTATCGGCCGTCTCTTATGACCCTTAAAGGACATTTTCAAATTTGACCTGTTACAATATATTTCATCGTATTCTTCCTGATATACACCTGTTATATACTATATTTCATCATATTCAGATTCACATCTATCTAAACCCAAACTACGTAAATTCATCCAAACACAAACAATCTTATCTACATTACATTCATTCACGCATAATACATATAAGTTTAACATCATAAGTATAAAAAAAAAAAAAAAAAGAAAAAAAACAGCAACAATTTTCTATCTTTCATCTAATAAAAAAATATTCAACCAACAAAACATTATAATTTAGAATCATGAAGAATTGCAGAAACTTCTTCCAAAAAAGTAGGCACTTTTTAAAAATAAAACTGATCATTAAAATAAAACTAATACGAGCAAATAATGCAAAAAAATGTTTCAATTAATAGAAACAACAACAAAAATTAAAGCTTTGTAAAAAGAGGCATGTATTAAAAGGGATACATTCTTGTTTGTTGCCATGTGATTGGGCTACATTATTACAGTAATCGGGTTCAGGATCGGGTTTAGGTTTGGGTTTTCAAGTTTAGGCTTAGGTTAGGGAGTTGAGATTAGGATTAGGTGTAGGTCTAAGTTTAGGGATTTGAGAATACATTTAGGTTTTAGGTTTAGGTTAAGGTTAGGTAATAGGTTATAAGTTTAATTAGGTTATAGGTTATAGGTTAAGGTTTAGGTTATAGGTTTTGGTTTAGGTTAAGGTTTAGGTTATAGGTTTAGGTTATAGGTTATAGTATATAGGTTATAGCTTTAGGGAATTGAGAATAGGTTAACGTTAAGGTTTAGGTTTAGAAAATCGGGTTCGAGATCGGGTTTAGGTTTGGGTTTTCAAGTTTAGGTTTAAGTTTAGGTTAGGGAGTTAAGATTAGGATTAGGTTTAGGTTTTAAGGATTTGAGAATACATTTTGGTTTTAGGTTTAGGTTTAGGTTTTAGGCTTAGGTTTAGGTTATAAGTGCAGGTTATAGGTTTAAGTTTAGGTTATGTTATAGGTTAAGGTTAAGGGAACTGAGAATAGGTTAAGGTTTAGGTTTAGGAAATCGGGTTCGGCTTCGGGTTCGGGATCGGGTTTAGGTTTGGGTTTTCAAGTTTAGGTTTAGGTTTAGGTTAGGGAGTTGAGATTAGGATTAAGTGTAGGTTTAGGTTTAGGGATTTGAGAATACATTTAGGTTTTAGGTTTAGGTTTAGGTTTTAGGTTATAGGTTAAGGTTAGGTTATAGGATATAAGTTTAAGTTATAGGTTATAGGTTAGGTTTTGGTTTAGGATAAGGTTATAGGTTTAAGCTTAGGTTTAGGTTTAGGTTTAGGTTATAAGCTATAAGTTTAGGGAATTGAGAATAGGTTAAGGTTTAGGTTTAGAATATCGGGTTTGGGTTTGGGATTGGGTTTAAGTTTGGGTTTTTAAGTTTAGGTTTAGGTTTAGGTTAGGGAGTTGAGATGAGGATTAGGTGTAGGCTTAGGTTTAGGGATTTGAGAATACATTTAGGTTTTAGGTTTAGGTTTAGCTTTTAGGTTATTGGTTAAGGTTTATGTTTTAGGTTATAGGTTATAAGTTTAGGTTATAGGTTATAGGTTAAGGTTTTAGGTCATAGGTTTTGGTTTTAAGGTTATAGGTTTAGGTTATAGGTTTAGGTTAAGGTTTAGGTTTAGGTTTAGGTTAAATGCTATAGGTTTAGGGAATTGAGAATATGTTAAGGTTTAGGTTTAATTAGGAAATCGTGTTCGGAATGCGGGATCGGGTTTAGGTTTGGGTTTTCAAGTTTAGGTTTAGGTTTAGGTTAGGGAGTTGAGATTAGGATTAGGTGTAGGTTTAGGTTTAGGGATTTGAGAATACATTTAGGTTTTAGGTTTCGGTTTAGGTTATTGGTTAAGGTTTAAGTTTTAGGTTTAGGTTAGGTCATAGGTTTAGGTTTTAGCTTTAGGTTTAGGTTATAGGTTTAGGTTTAGGTTATAAGTGTAGGTTATAGGTTTAGGTTTAAGTTAGGTTATAGGTTAAGGTTTAGGGAATTGAGAATAGGTTAAGGTTTAGGTTTAGAAAATCGGGTTTGGGATCGGGTTTAGGTTTGGGTTTTCTAGTTAGGTTTAGTGATCAGGGTCAAATATTGCATATCAGACCCCGATTATTGCCCTATTTTATATACATGATAATGTTTAATGCCGGATTTTAATTATATTTTTATTACAGGATGAAATCAGGAGCATGTATTGGAAAATGATGTTAAAAGCATAGATTTGACGCTCTGAAATTACTAGAGCACGGGATGGACTCCAGAAAACCAATAGTGAAGATTTTACACGTCTGGGATTTGAGGAAAACAAGCCAAAGGGGCTCGAAAAGGGTCCAGAATGCAAGATCACATGTTTCCCGCCATCCGATCAGTTCAAAACTTCATACATGTGATGAAGGTCGTAAATCAACCGTACATATTAAATTTCATCTACTGAAGATCTCGGGAAGTGGTCCAATAGACAAATCAGCCCATTAATCTCCGATTCTGGACCCACCTGATATCTGGAACTGCCTCAATTTTAGTCCCAATGGTTTAATGAAGATGGGAAAGAGGATGGACGGTACAGATTTCTCATAAACATCATAAGTGGGCCCCATGTGTGGTGCATGTGCACCATGCACTCATGAGGCTGCCGTGCACCGGACGGGCTAAGGCGGTCAGCGGGACGCTGACCCGCAGCCTCCCTCCTTCTCACGCACCAGCGTCCAGCGGACGGACGCTGGTGAGTTGGGTTTTGGTTGTGGGTCCACATCATCCCTCAATCCGATAATCCGGACCGTTCATCCTCTCCCTGGGGCGGCAGTTGCCCTCGCCTAGGTGGCAAAAATTGGAATAAAAAATTATATCAGATCCTAGCCGTACAAACGCAGGATGGACGGTGGGACGAAAGATCACGTGGGCTGCACCGAATCCACCTCAAAACCAGTAAATTCTTACTGATTTTTCGAGCTGAATCTCATGAACGGAGTAGATTTCTCAAAGACATTGCGAAGTGGGACCCACCATCACGTCGGCGCCGGGTTGGCGTCCGCGTAACGCACGGCCGCTGGCCGATTTTCCGAATTATTGTGGGCCCCGCTCGTCAACCTTTCGGAAGATCCGAGCCGTCCATCGCGTAGAGGGCCACGAGAACTACAAAACCATATTGATCTTTCACTCCCATGCGTACACACGTGCGAGATACAGAGGCCACAAAAGGGGTACCCGGCGACGTTCAAATCTGATCTTTTTGAGATTTCTTCTGTGGGCCGCGCCAATGGACCTTCAAAACCACCCATTCTTGACTGAAATTTCGTCCTGAATCCAATGGACGGGGTAGATTTTCCAGAAAATACCTCTGTGGGGCCCACCGATCACGGCTGCGAAAAATTACACTTCGAGTCCGTCTACGACTCTGCCACCGATTCCACCATCCAGCAACTATAAAAGGAAGTTTTGGACGTGGGAGAGGTATTGAGATCCAGGGAATTGGAGATCCAGAGCCAGGGAGAGGAGAAAGAGAAGAAAGAGAAGGAAGAAGAGAGAGAGATTGTTCGGTTTGGTGTTTTGATTTTATGAATTTTATTTAATATTTTTTATGGATTTTATGGGTAACTAATCTCTCAGCTAGGGCTGAGATGAAGCCCCTAATTTGATCAACTCTTGTTTTGGTTGATTTACTTTGAATTTTATTTAATTTGTTTCTTTCTCTGAGTAGGCTTTATGGGTTTAAATTCCATACTTCTCCATCTATGAACTTGACCAAAGTATAGATGGATGTTGTTTGGATGCTTATTACAGGTGCTTGGGTCTGATCAAGAACAGGTTTCCTATAGAGGAAGGAACAGGGTGCTTTAATGAATTTTGCATACCATGTGCCCGACCAAGGACATGGGATGTATTGTTCATGGCATTGCTTAAAGGAATTAGACAGTCTGTATGCCCGATTTAGGACACAGATTGTGCTTTCTCTATTTAAGTGGTATCAATCAAGGTCAAGGTGAATCAACAGACAAAACAAGGGTTAGGATAATTAGGGGTGGATTCGAAAGTCCTAGTGCTCTCTCTCTGATTGAATTTTCTTCCCTGTTCTTAATTGTTTTATTTTTTAGAATTGTGCTTAGTAGTTCATACCATTATTTGTTGGATTAGTTAAGGAGAGTCTTAGATTTGAGTTGTGACAACCAGTCCTCGTGGGATTCGACCTCGATCTTACCGAGTTTATTACTACATCACAACCCTATACTTGGGGAGTGAACAAGTTTTTGGCGCCGTTGCCGGGGACTGTTTCGTTCCAAATTGAATTTAGGATTCTCTCTTATCATAATTCATAGTCTTAGGATTTTACTAACTTTAGGTTAAAGTTTTATTTTATTTTTAGAAACTAACATATTTCTTGTTTTGTAGGATTCTGAGATAGAAACTTCTAATTTGGTGATATCTTCCTAATTTCTTTAATTTTTTTATTTTTTTTATTTTATTTTTATTTTTAGAATTAGGATTTTATTTTTAGAAATTTTTTTAACCTTAGATGTACTATTTTTAAAAAACTAACTTGTATTGTTTTGTTTTGTTTTGCAGGTTTTTAACATAGGAACTTCTACTCTGGTAACATCTCTCTAACTTCTCCTTTACTTTCTGTATTGCTGTAGGATTTTGATTTCTTCTAGGATTAGACTCAGAGTTAAGGTTCTACCATGGAATCGTGGGTAGATGCATATGCTGAGTTGGATAGGTTTTATTGGGAAATGCCTGAAGGTTGTGGAATTCAACGTATACCTCAAGATTTCTCTCCATCGAGAACAGACATTGAGAACCGACTAGAACGTTATGTTCCATTGGTTAAGAGGGCCGTATACGATCATAATTATGGGAATGAGGACTATTATCAACCATCATATTCTCCCATGTATGATCAGTATGACTATAACCAGTGGAACCATCAAAACTGGGAAGTTGAACCAACAACATATTGTAATAATTATTCTCTTGGATCCCATACCTTTGAGATCCAACCGAAAAGCGATCCAAGAGGATTCATGTTTTGATCCGTAACTATTAAACCAAAGATGTTGCGAAATTGATGAAATCATTAGAAGCACTCAATTCGCGCATTGAAAGGATAGAGGAAGCTCGCTCATCCCAACTACAATCCAATCCAGAAATACAATATGAGGAAAGTGATCCTCACTCGCTTTTAACGAAATCTGGAATTTGGAATGAGGAGTTGGATTCCATTAATGAGCACACGGTTCAATTCCCTGATGAGTCGATCTCAATGACTGTTCAAAAGAATGATGGAGATACTTGGGTGTCCTTCAAATACAGTGATGATGACATACTTTCCTTACATGACACACAGGATCTCAACGATGAGGTAGAGGTTAGTTTATTCGAACCTCAACCGAATTTAGAAAGTGAGGAAAGCGATCCCATCCCAAGTGCACACTACACAGAATTAGACAATGATGCGTATTGGGATGATGATCATGAATGTTCAGCCCCAATTTCCTTGGAATCAATCTCAAGTTTGGTCCAAGTCAATGATCAAGACGTACACGAAGTGGTCGATCATAATGAGCCACTCCCCTCACCTAACATGTCTGATTTAAAGGTTGAGGATGGGCCCCTTACAACTGACCCTTCTAACTCTTGTGAAACGTATTTGGACCACTCCTCTGACTTACATGATGATATGATTCGGGAGATGGATGAGCTACTCGGTATGACTCTTGAATTTGAAACCACCCAGTTGAGGCCACCATCTGAACTGTTGAATAATGATGATTCATCGCCTCTTCTGAGTAGTATCGATGAACAGAGTCCATACATCAATGCTTCGTATACTGATCTTCAATCTGTCTGTGCAGGGCTGGAGCAAGAGAGCACACCTCCGTTTACCTTCAAAAACGATGGAGTCCTTGGGCAGATCATCATGAGCTCTAATGTAGAAAATGAGTCACCCTCAGCTGAATGTCCCACCTCTTTGGATGATTGCTTGGCACACTTTGCAGATTCAAACGATCCCATGATAAGAGACATAGTGAATGCCTTGCAAAACAATATCTCGGTAGTCATCACTGACCGAGAGGACCCTTACTCTGAAACCCCTCCTTCCACAAATCCTGAATATTTACCATTAGGGGAGGAGGAGCTAACAATTGAACCGGAGTCTGTTACTTCGGAATGTGTTGAGACTACGTTACTTTATGAGAATTTTTCTGATTTTCATCTATGTGTAGTCTCTGATTCACCATGGGATACTAACTTCGAAACTTCTTCTGTCGTAGGTGAATCGTATATACTCTGGATACCTCAGGCGAATCAACGAAAAATTCCCTATGAGGTACATAAGTTTCCCTGGAAAGTCAAGCTCCAGGGCGTCCAAGCCTATTGTAAAAATGGCTTTTGGATGATCCTGTTGAGAAATCTACTGAGAAACTTATCACGATACTGGCCGGAAGAGGAACCTTGCAGCATGATCGATTAGTTCAATGTTTGTGGGTAACATTACTGCAAACCCTCACGAGACTACAACTCGTCCACTAGGGGTAACCTAGGGGTTTAAAGGCTTATTGCATGCGCTAAATGCAATCGAGAGCACCTGCGAAAGTGGTATAGGTAGGATCTTCTTTTGTTTTTCTTTTTGTTATTTTTTCTTCTGTTGATTTCTCTCTTGTGCTAACCTGTTTTACGTTGAAATTTTTTTAGAAAACCTCTTGATTCTCCATCCAGGTACTATCTTTCCCTCATTCCTCTTTTATTTTCATTGTCCTATGTGCATTGCTTGCTTAATTCTTTTACATTGAGGACAATGTAGATTTTAGGTTGGGGGTGGGAGATTAGGTTACCTAATCAGTATTTTCTTGGTCTTGAGCAAAAATTGTGAAAATTTTGCAAAAATTGTGAAAATTTTAAATTTTTTCTGGAATTTCTATTAAATTCTAAGTGATTTTGAAGGATAGTTGTGAATTCAACATTATAAGATTTCTGATGTTGGTAACTTATGACTCTTGGATTCGGCCATCTGCTTGATTTCACAGTCAATTTTGAATTGTTAATCCATGATTAGAAGGTATAAACATTGATTGAGCCATGATTTCCCATATCAGATCTCATTTGCACATTAAGTTTTCGGTTCAATATTAAATGGTAACTTGGTAATCATTAGGCATGAAAGGAACCAGCCTGAGAAATTTGTTAACGTCAGTTTATAAAGAAGAATTGAAAGAGTTAGTCACATAATCTTCACCATAGGTTTGCTCCTTATAGGTGTGGATTTGATTCTCCATAGTTGACATATGAAAAAAAAAAAAAAAAAAGTTAAGCGACAAGTTTTCGCCATAGGTTTGCTCCCTATAGGTGAGAATTTGATTTCCCTCAGTTATATTACTGCTCAGTAAAGAAAATCAAAAGATGGTAACATGAAAAGTTAATCTGTGAGATAAGTGTTGGGTTCAAGCTTGATTGTCATGTATTACTAATGATATCATGAAATTGACTATTGGATCTCTTACTGATTGCAAGTCGAGATTACACTTTACATTTATGGAGCTCAATGTTTAGAATTATTCTAATTCATGGATTAATATTTTGAACTTGATTATGAAGTTTACTGTAAGCTCGATTCCAAGAGAAAAATTTCACACACCAATCATGAATCTTAGCTTTTTCACATCTCAGCTATCTGTTCACAAGTCATTTGAATTTACAAGAATTGTCTTTTATTTCTGAAATTATTTTTCGCATATTTTGCTCGGGACTAGCAAAATGCTGGTTGGGGGTTGTGATCAGGGTCAAATATTGCATATCAGACCCCGATTATTGCCCTATTTTATGTGCATGATAATGTTTAATGCCGGATTTTAATTATATTTTTATTACAGGATGAAATCAGGAGCATGTATTGGAAAATGATGTTAAAAGCATAGATTTGACGCTCTGAAATTACTAGAGCACGGGATGGACTCCAGAAAACCAATAGTGAAGATTTTACACGTCTGGGATTTGAGGAAAACAAGCCAAAGGGGCTCGAAAAGGGTCCAGAATGCAAGATCACATGTTTCCGCCATCCGATCAGTTCAAAACTTCATACATGTGATGAAGGTCGTAAATCAACCGTACATATTAAATTTCATCTACTGAAGATCTCGGGAAGTGGTCCAATAGACAAATCAGCCCATTAATCTCCGATTCTGGACCCACCTGATATCTGGAACTGCCTCAATTTTAGTCCCAATGGTTTAATGAAGATGGGAAAGAGGATGGACGGTACAGATTTCTCATAAACATCATAAGTGGGCCCCATGTGTGGTGCATGTGCACCATGCACTCATGAGGCTGCCGTGCACCGGACGGGCTAAGGCGGTCAGCGGGACGCTGACCCGCAGCCTCCCTCCTTCTCACGCACCAGCGTCCAGCGGACGGACGCTGGTGAGTTGGGTTTTGGTTGTGGGTCCACACCATCCCCCAATCCGATGATCCGGACCGTCCATCCGCTCCCTGGGGCGGCAGTTGCCCTCGCCTAGGTGGCAAAAATTGGAATAAAAAATTATATCAGATCCTAGCCGTACAAACGCAGGGATGGACGGTGGGACGAAAGATCACGTGGGCTGCACCAATCCACCTCAAAACCAGTAAAATTCTTACTGATTTTTCGAGCTGAATCTCATGAACGGAGTAGATTTCTCAAAGACATTGCGAAGTGGGACCCACCATCACGTCAGCGCCGGTTGGCGTCCGCGTAACGCACGGCCGCTGGCCGATTTTCCGAATTATTGTGGGCCCCGCTCGTCAACCTTTCGGAAGATCCGAGCCGTCCATCGCGTAGAGGGCCACGAGAACTACAAAACCATATTGATCTTTCACTCCCATGCGTACACACGTGCGAGATACAGAGGCCACAAAAGGGGTACCCGGCGACGTTCAAATCTGATCTTTTTGAGATTTCTTCTGTGGGCCGCGCCAATGGACCTTCAAAACCACCCATTCTTGACTGAAATTTCGTCCTGAATCCAATGGACGGGGTGGATTTTCCAGAAAACACCTCTGTGGGGCCCACCGATCACGGCTGCGAAAAATTACACTTCGAGTCCGTCTACGACTCTGCCACCGATTCCAGCCATCCAGCAGCTATAAAAGGGAAGTTTTGGACGTGGGAGAGGGATTGAGATCCAGGGAATTGGAGATCCAGAGCCAGGGAGAGGAGAAAGAGAAGAAAGAGAAGGAAGAAGAGAGAGAGATTGTTCGGTTTGGTGTTTTGATTTTATGAATTTTATTTAATATTTTTTATGGATTTTATGGGTAACTAATCTCTCAGCTAGGGCTGAGATGAAGCCCCTAATTTGATCAACTCTTGTTTTGGTTGATTTACTTTGAATTTTATTTAATTTGTTTCTTTCTCTGAGTAGGCTTTATGGGTTTAAATTCCATACTTCTCCATCTATGAACTTGACCAAAGTATAGATGGATGTTGTTTGGATGCTTATTACAGTGCTTGGGTCTGATCAAGAAACGTGTTTCCTATAGAGGAAGGAACAGGGTGCTTTAATGAATTTTGCATACCATGTGCCCGACCAAGGACATGGGATGTATTGTTCATGGCATTGCTTAAAGGAATTAGACAGTCTGTATGCCCGATTTAGGACACGGATTGTGCTTTCTCTATTTAAGTGGTATCAATCAAGGTCAAGGTGAATCAACAGACAAAACAAGGGTTAGGATAATTAGGGGTGGATTCGAAAGTCCTAGTGCTCTCTCTCTGATTGAATTTTCTTCCCTGTTCTTAATTGTTTTATTTTTTTAGAATTGTGCTTAGTAGTTCATACCATTATTTGTTGGATTAGTTAAGGAGAGTCTTAGATTTGAGTTGTGACAACCAGTCCTCGTGGGATTCGACCTCGATCTTACCGAGTTTATTACTACATCACAACCCTATACTTGGGGAGTGAACATTTAGGTTTTGGTTAGGGAGTTGAGATTAGGATTAGGTATAGGTTTAGGTTTAGGGATTTGAGAATAGGTTAAGGTTTAGTTAAGGAATTCGGGTTCGGGTTCGGGATTGGGTTTAGGTTTGGGTTTTCAAGTTTAGGTTTAAGTTTAGGTTAGGGAGTTTAGATTAGGATTAGGTGTAGGTTTAGGTTTAGGGATTTGAGAATAGATTAAGGTTTAGGTTTAGGAAATCGTGTTTGGGTTGGGGATCGGGTTTTAGGTTTGGGTTTTCAAGTTTAGGTTTAGGTTTAGGTTATGGAGTTGAGATTAGGATTAGGTGTAAGTTTAGGTTTAGAGATTTGAGAATACATTTGGTTTTAAGTTTAGGTTTAGGTTATTGGTTAAGGTTTAGGTTAGGTCATAGGTTTAGGTTTTAGGCTTAGGTTTAGGTTATAGGTTTTGGTTTAGGTTATACGTGTAGGTTATAGGTTTATGTTTAAGTTAGGTTATAGATTAAGGTTTAGGGAATGAGAATAGGTTAAGGTTTAGGTTTAGGAAATCGGGTTCGGGTTCGGGATCGTGTTTAGGTTTGGGTTTTCAAGTTTAGGTTTAGGTTTAGGTTAGGGAGTTGAGATTAGGATTAGGTGTAGGTTTAGGTTTAGGGATTTGAGAATACTTTTAGGTTTTAGGTTTAGGTTTAGGTTATAGGTTATAGGTTAAGGTTAGGTTATAGGATATAAGTTTATGTTATAGGTTATAGGTTAGGTTTTGGTTTAGGTTAAGGTTATAGGTTTAAGTTTAGGTTTAGGTTTAGGTTTATGTTAAGGTTTAGGTTTAGGTTATAAGCTATAGGTTTAGGAAATTGAGAATAGGTTAAGGTTTAGGTTTAGGAAATCGGGTTCGGGTTCAGGATCGGATTTAGATTTGACTTTTCAAGTTTATGTTTAGGTTTAAGTTAGGGAGTTGAGATGAGGATTAGGTGTAGGTTTAGGTTTAGGGATTTGAGAATACATTTAGGTTTTAGGTTATTGGTTAAGGTTTAGGTTTTAGGTTTAGGTTAAGGTTAGAGAGTTGAGATGAAGATTAGGTGTAGGTTTAGGTTTAGGGATTTGAGAATACATTTAGGTTTTAGGTTTAGGTTTAGGTTTTAGGTTGTTGGTTAAGGTTTAGGTTTTAGGTTTAGGTTAAGGTTAGTTTATATGTTATAAGTTTAGGTAATAGGTTATAGGTTAAGGTTTTAGGTCATAGGTTTTGGTTTTAAGGTTATAGGTTTAGGTTAAGGTTTAGGTTTAGGTTATAAGCTATAGGTTTAGGGAATTGAGAATATGTTACAGTTTAGGTTTAAGAAATCGGGTTCGGGTTCGGGATCGGGTTTAGGTTTGGATTTTCAAGTTTAGGTTTAGTTTTATGTTAGGAAGTTGATATTAGGATTAAGTGTATGTTCAGGTTTAGGGATTTGAGAATACATTTAGGTTTTAGGTTTAGGTTTAGGTTGTTGGTTAAGGTTTAAGTTAGGTCATAGGTTTAGGTTTTAGGCGTAGGTTTAGGTTTAGGTTATACGTGTAGGTTATAGGTTTAGGTTTAAGTTAGGTTATAGGTTAAGGTTTATGGAATTGAGAATAGGTTAAGGTTTAGGTTTAGGTTTGGATTTTCAAGTTAGGTTTAGGTTTAGGTTAGGGAGTTCGATTAGGATTAGGTGTAGGTTTAGGTTTAGGGATTTGAGAATAGGTTAAAGTTTAGGTTTAGGAATTCGGGTTCGGGTTCGGGATCGGGTTTAGGTTTGGGTTTTCAAGTTTAGGTTTAGGTTTAGGTTAGAGAGTTTAGATTAGGATTAGGTGTAGGTTTAGGTTTAGGGATTTGAGAATAGGTTAAGGTTTAAGTTTAGGAAATCGGGTTCGGGTTCGGGATCGGGTTTTAGGTTTGAGTTTTCAAGTTTAGGTTTAGGTTTAGGTTATGGAGTTGAGATTAGGATTAGGTGTAGGTTTAGGTTTAGAGATTTGAGAATACATTTAGGTTTTAGGTTTAGGTTTAGGTTATTGATTAAGGTTTAGGTTTTAGGTTTAGGTTAGGTCATAGGTTTAGGTTTTAGGCTTAGGTTTAGGTTTAGGTTATACATGTAGGTTATAGGTTTAGGCTTAAGTTAGGTTATAGATTAAGGTTTAGAGAATTTAGAATAGGTTAAGGTTTAGGTTTATGAAATCGGGTTCGTGTTCGGGATTGGGTTTAGTTTGGGTTTTCAAGTTATGTTTAGGTTTAGGTTTAGGTTAGGTTAGGGAGTTGAAATTAGGATTAAGTGTAGGTTTAGGTTTAAGGATTTAAGAATAGGTTAAGGTTTAGGTTTTAAAATTCAGGTTTAGGTTTGGGTTTTCAAGTTTAGGTTTAGGTTTAGGTTAGGAGTTTAGATTAGGATTAGGTGTAGGTTTCGGTTTAGGGATTTTAGAATAGGTTAAGGTTTAGGTTTAGGAAATCGAGTTTGGGTTCGGGATCGGGTTTTAGGTTTGGGTTTTCAAGTTTAGGTTTAGGTTTAGGTTAGGGAGTTAAGATTAGGATTAAGTGTAGGTTTAGGTTTAGAGATTTGAGAATACATTTAGGTTTTAGGTCATAAGTTTTGGTTTAGGTTAAGGTGATAGGTCGAGGTTAAGGTTAAGGTTTAGGTTATAAGCTATAGGTTTAGCGAATTGAGAATAGGTTAAGGTTTAGGTTTAGGAAATCGGGTTCGGGATCGGGTTTAGGTTTGGGTTTTCAAGTTTAGGTATAGGTTTAGGTTAGGGAGTTGAGATTAGGATTAGGTGTAGGTTTAGGTTTAGGGATTTGAGAATACATTTAGGTTTTAAGTTTTGGTTTAGGTTTTAGGTTTTAGGTTAAGGTTAGGTTATTGGATATAAGTTTAGGTTATAGGTTATAGGTTAGGTTTTGGTTTAGGTTAAGGCTATAGGTTTAAGTTTAGGTTTGGTTTAGGTTAAGGTTTAGGTTCGGTTATAAGCTATAGGTTTAGGGAATTGAGAATAGGTTAAGGTTTAGGTTTAGGAAATCGGGTTCGGGTTTGGGATCGGGTTTATGTTTGGGTTTTCAAGTTTAGGTTTAGGTTTAGGTTAAGGAGTTGAGATGAGGATTAGGTGTAGGTTTAGGTTTAGGGATTTGTGAATACATTTAGGTTTTAGGTTTAGGTTTAGGTTTTAGGTTTAGGTTAAGGTTAGGTTATAGGTTACAAGTTTAGGTTATAGGTTATAGGTCATAGGTTTTGGTTTTAAGGTTATAGGTTTAGGTTAAGGTTTAGGTTTAGGTTTAGGTTTAGGTTATAAGCTATAGGTTTAGGGAATTGAGAATATATTAAGGTTTAGGTTCAAGAAATCGGGTTCGGGTTCGGGATCGGGTTTAGGTTTAGGTTACGGAGTTGAGATTATGATTAGGTGTAGGTTTAGGTTTAGGGATTTAAGAATACATTTAAGTTTTAGGTTTAGGTTTAGGTTATAGGTTATAGGTTTAGGATTAGGTTTAGGTTTGAGAATTGAGAATAGGTTAGGGTTTAGGTTTAGGAAATCGGGTTCGGGTTTGGGATCGGGTTTAGGTTTGGGTTTTCAAGTTTAGATTTAAGTTTAGGTTAGGGAGTTGAGATTAGGATTAGGTGTAGGTTTAGGTTTAGGAGTTGAGATTAGGATTAGGTGTAGGTTTAGGTTTAGGGATTTGAGAATACATTTAGGTTTTAGGTTTAAGTTTAGGTTATAGGTTATAGGTTAAGGTTTAGGTTTAGGTTATAAGCTATAGGTTTAGGGAATTGGGAATAGGTTAAGGTTTAGGTTTAAGAAATTGGGTTCGGGTTCGGGATCGGGTTTAGGTTTGCATTTTCAAGTTTAGGTTTAGGTTTAGGTTAGGGAGTTGAGATTAGGATTAGGTGTAGGTTTAGGTTTTGGGACTTGAGAATACCATTAGGTTTTAGGTTTAGGTTTAGGTTTAGGTTTAGGTTATAAGCTATAATGTAAGACCCATATCTTAAACCGTACTGTTCCGTCGACTTCCGTGATCCTTCCCGTCGAATTCTGACAACCTACGACGTTAATCAACATTTGTGATCGACTCTAAGTTGTATCCTGTAGAATCGAGTCAGCTTAAGCCGAGGCTTGTATCATTGCGACTGCACTGTCGCTACGGTTCTGACGTTGCGGCTCGCGCACCGATCCGATACCCGGGTCGAAAGATGTGGGCCGGCATTTATTTCGAAGAAACGCCACGCTTTTACGATCCCGAGAGAATCTCTACCCAATGTCAAATTAATTCCATCAATCAATCAATCACATCAATCAATCAATCACTTCAATGTCAAGTACACATCACCTTTCTCCACAAGTAAAGCAACCACCAAGTCAACTCTCTCCCACCCTCTCTCTTACACCACCACACATGTCGAGTACCACATACATCACTCACCTCACATCACTCACTCACATCTCTCTTACAACCACCACACCTCTCTCTCTCTCTCTTTCCATTCACATTTTTCCAAGCAACACTAAAGGAGAGAAAAAAATGGCACGTCCAAGCTTCTCCATGTGAGAGAAATGTGATTTTGGTGGCCCACTTTCCCATTCCAAAATCCATCATCCTAGCCATCCATCTCCCATCTTCCACCATCAAAGAGAAGCACAAGAAGACAGGCTTTCCAACGGACCAAGGAGATCGCTAGGTGGGTGTTTTCCATAGGCCTAGATTTCACTTTTATGATGAAGGGCCAAGTGAGGCCTACCAATTGATGGTATGGATCTCACTTGGGACCCTAGGTGTGGCCGATGACCTACCTTGATCCTCATGATCATTCCATGATGGGGCCATTCTCCATGGACCTCATCATGATGTTATATTTCCTTGCACAAAGAGGTCATATAGATCATTCATTTTGGGTGGAGAGGGATCTCCACCATTGATCTTTTATTTGTAGGGCCCATATGCAGTGGGACCCATTGATGTATGATTGGATGCTTGAAATGGAGGCCTATAGTGTCGGGGTCCCTCCATCATGCATGTCCCACTCTCTTTTTATTTTATTATTTTGTGTATGATATTATGACCCTATCGCCCACTTGGATGGACCCCACAATGAAGCATGTATTGGATCCAAACCATCTAAAGGTGGGGCCCACTTTACATATGTATTGTAACCACACCACCTCACCATGTGGTGGCTCACCTACGAAGGGCCCACCTTAAAGGGATTACACGCCCAAACCAAAAAAAAAAAGGGAGAGAGTCTAGGGAGTCTCTGGACGTGTAAAAGCAAAATACAAATATTAGCCTTTTTCAAGGCATTGGAAGTGGGCCACTTATATAGGATCCACCTTGATGAACAGATTCAATCCATGCTGTCCATCCCTTTCCTCATACTATTTTAGGCGTTGAGCCGAAAAATGAAGTCCATCCGATCTTCGAGCGGGCCATAGCATGTAAAATAGTGGTTTCTACCGTTGAAAAACCACCCTGCCGTTCCTATTCACCGAAAAACATCAGATATTGGACTTGTTTGGTCCGTTTTGGGCCATGGAAGTCAGTGGTTGGGGCGGATTCGACTGATGTGGGCCCCGAGCATGAAAAACCTCATAAAAATAGGTTTTTAAATAAAAAAAACAAAAAAAATCAAGGCAGCAGCTGACACCACCAGAGGACAGGCGCTGCCTGCGTGTGTAGGCGGGCGGACAGGGTCCCACAGCCCTCATCCATGGGCCCCACCATGATGTATTTACTATATCCACACTGTCCATTTGGTGGGCCACCTCCTGAGGTGGGTCCTCTCCAAAAATCAGCTTGATCCAGATCTCAGGTGGCCCACACCACACGAAACATCGGTGATTGAACTCTACCATTAAAACCCTTTTTGGGGCCACGGAAGTTTTGAATCAATCTGATATTTGTTTTTCCTATTTGTCCAGGTCTTTGTGACCTTATCAACAGGTTGGATGGTAAGTAAACATTATGGTGGGCCCTCACGTGGAGCCCACAGTGATGCATGTGTTTCATCCCACCGTCCAGGCGGACGGTGGGGACCCACTATAATGTATGTGTTTTATCATGCCGTCCAGCCCTTTTGTTAATTGAGGATGCCCCCCCCCTTATGATATGTGTTTTATTCGCACTGTCCAAGGACAGTGGGCCCCACCATGATGCATGTGCTACATCTAAATTGTCCACCCATTTTGAGAACTCATTTTATGATATGAGCTAAAGAATGAGTCAGATCTATAGTTCGAGTGGACCCTACCTTGGTATATGTATGGGGCCCATCTTGGTTGGTTTATGGCCGTCCATTGAGTCCCACCTTGGTATACACATGAGGCCCATATAAGAAGGCCCATACCGATGTAAGTGTGGCCATTGTCGAGGCCCACCTTGGTACATATATAAGGCTCATTATGATACATTAGGGCCCATGGGTTGAGGCCCATTGTGAGGTAATCAAGGCCCATGGGTTATAACATATAGCAATGCACTTAAGGCACATCAGTAAGGCCCAGTTGGTATGGCCCATTTGATATACATAAGGCCCATGTGATATGACCCATTTGATGTATTTAAGGACCAATGGGATGTACCTAAGGTCCATTGCAATGTGTGATGCCTTCATGGCTTCTATAATGATATTTTATGGTGGGCCATGCCTCGGGAGCAATGTTGGTTTGACGTCCACATTGTAGAATAATGTTGGTTTAATGTCTGCATTATAAATCTCTCTAGGGCCCATTAATAGGCCCATACTGGTTATGTGTAGGCCGTCTAGGCCCATCTCCGGCGTAATGATAGTCCATTACTTTATAACATGCTTAGTACAATTCTATTATTCATGCCCATACGCATCATATGTATGCTTGATATGAGGAATGTTTCAATGTATGTGTATATATATATATATATATATATATATATATTAACCATCATTGAGAATTGAACCAATTTTTAAGAAAATACAATTTAGACTATTGTTTGTCTGCTTACATAAAGTTCATGTTATGGTTTAAAAATTGGACTAAGTGGGCTGAAAATGATACATCAAAACAATGTTTCAATGGGTTGGAGAAGAAAAACCCTTTGTCAATGACAAAATCAGGTGGAATGTACTTGTCGACAGGTTCTATAATGAACTCCTCCAATCAATTTTATAGTAAAAATATGAAGTGTGAAAGTATGAAAAGTTGGTGAGACTATAAGCGTCGCTTAGTTAAAAACCCCATTAGTTAGAATTCAACAGAAGTGTGCCCCAACTAGAATTGCATATGGGGGGGGGGGGGGGGGGGTGAAACGAAGCTGATTGAATTTGGGCAGAAAGCACCCTTGCTAGTGCATTAATTTGTATATCTTATCATATAGTTGATTGAGCCCTTGGAAACTGAAGACCAAAGACACGAGAATGTGAGCATCAAGGTACAAAAAATAGGTAAATAAGATGACCCTAACCCTTAACCCAAAACAACTCCTTAAACCTCGATCCTTAACCTTATAGATAAACCGTGTTGATCATTCTTTAGCCTTAAGAGTCTAATTAGAACATGATAATTAAGGATAAAAGATGTGCAAAGCTTTTGTGAAATTAAAGAAATTAAGTTTGGAAAATCAATGGATTGTTCGAATTCAAATTATCGAGAATTACAATTGTCATTTGCGATATTTCTGAAATAAGGTCCATTATCATTAACACTACCCTGCAAAGAATCAATCCTCTAACTTATCTTGTCATTGAGAAAGAATAGTTCTACCATTGTTTTTAGTGTTTAGTTTTGTTATTAATTAAAAACAAAAAAAAATTAATCTTAATTAGCCTGGTTTTGTATGTCTCCAAAATTCAAGGTCGCTACAAGACTAGCCATTTTAGACGCAATTAAAAATTTAGTCTGGCTAGCTTTAGTCTAGGTCCACCATCTTAAACCTAATTAAATTGGATTAATCCAATTTTGTCAATTTTAATAGGAATATTATAAATTTTAAATATGCAATGATATGGCTCATTCCATGCATATAGAATAAGGAGGAGATAGAGAAAGAAAAGGAAGAGAAATTTAGATGAGAGAAGAAAGAAGAGAGGTGAAGAGAAAAGTAAGGGCTACACCTAGGTGCATGATACACATAAAGAGAAGAAAGAAGGGAAAGTGGTGACCCATCTTCATTATTCTTTTTATTGTGACTCACTTGAGTTCCAAATCTGCTTAGCATTTCGGTTGATGTCTCAATATTGATCAACATAATAGATGTATAAAGTTAATGTCACATAATTATTACTGTGGGCTACACAGCCTCTATTGCATAGTTTTCCTAATTATACGTTTGATACGGGCTATGCTAGCGAAGTGAAAGGTTGATTTGGATTTCATGTGAAAGAAAATGAATTAGGACTTAGGCGAATCTATATCTCACACATTTTTATATAGCACCTATGTGAAAGACTCGTTAACTCATCATCAACAGGGTCTGAATCCTCTGTTTGTCTTGAATAGGGATTTCTCGTTGCCTGCATTGTGATTGGGCCACATCATCACTAATGACATGGCCCACTCACACTTACATTGCAGGAAACTCTTGTTTATGGCAGACAGAGAATCCAAATTCCTATAAGAGACACCGCAATGAAAATCACTTCACTCAAAAAGCTTGTCGCACTTCTCAATAGGTGAGTAACACATGGAGAGAAGAAATGATGGTCAAAAGTAGGGGTTGTACACGAACCGAGCTAGCCCGGTTAACTCGCTCGACTCGGCTCGAAAAAGCTCGACTCGGCCCAACCCGGAACTGAGTTCAGGTCGGGACGAGCCATTTTCTTTAGCTCAAAACTGAGTTCGGGCCGAGTTCGGATAGGTTCTAGTTCGTCCCGACTCGGCCCGAAACCCAACTTGACCTGGCCCGACTTAGCCCGACCCGGCCCGACTCGGCCAAGTGGTGTGTGTGTGTGTGTGTGTGTGTGTGTGTGTATTCCAAAACCCTACCCGTCTCTTCCCCCTTTACCCTTCTAGGATAGTTCACCGCCCATCTTTGAAGTGACAGTGACTCATCCACCTCACAGATGTATAATTTGAACGGCTTAGATTCATTTAAATACGAAAACTAATTATAATATCCTGAGTAGTTAGATTTTTTGTGGAGTCTATAGTTCAACTATCTAAACCATTGATCGAGGGCTTTGTAATGAGACGCGGATTACCTGCTAAAGCCCTTCCCATGAACTTGCTGTAAGGTCCGAAACTAGCCCGAACTTGGCCCGAACTTCCCCGATTGCTGACCGGGCCGAGTTTGGGCTGGACATGTTGGCCCGGTGACCTAAACCTAAACCTAAAACCTAAATGTGTTCTCAAATTCCTAAACCTAAACCTACACCTAATCCTAATCTCAACTCCCTAACCTAAACCTAAACCTAAACTTGAAAACCCAAACCTAAACCCGATCCCAAACCCGAACCCGATTTCCTAAACCTAAACCATAACCTATTCTCAATTCCCTACAGCTATAACCTATAACCTACCTATAACCTAAACCTAAAACCTAAACCTAAACCTAAACCTAAAACCTAAATGTGTTCTCAAATCCCTAAACCTAAACCTACACCTAATCCTATTCTCAACTCCCTAAGCTAAACCTAAACCTAAACTTGAAAACCCAAACCAAAACCCAATCCCGAACCCGAACCCGATTTCCTAAACCTAAACCATAACCGATTCTCAATTCCCTACAGCTATAACCTATAACCTACCTATAACCTAAACCTAAACCTAAACCTAAACCTAAAACCTAAATGTGTTCTCAAAACCCTAAACCTAAACCAAGACCTAATGTCGATCTTAATTCCTAACCTAAACCTAAACCTAAACTTGAAAACCCAAACCAAAACCCGATACCGAACCCGAACCCGATTTCCTAAACCTAAACCTTAACCTATTCTCAATTCCCTACATTTATAACCTATAACCTACCTATAACCTAAACCTAAAACCTAAACCTAAACCTAAACCTAAAACCTAAATGTGTTCTCAAATCCCTAAACCTATTCTCAGATCCCTAAACCTAAACCTGCACCTAATCCTATTCTCAACTCCCTAACCTAAACCTAAACCTAAACTTGAAAACCCAAACCAAAACCCGATCTGAACCCGAACCCGAACCCGATTTCCTAAACCTAAACTATAACCGATTCTCAATTCCCTATAGCTATAACCTATAACCTACCTATAAGCTAAACCTAAACCTAAAACCTAAATGTGTTCTCAAATCCCTAAACCTAAACCTACACCTAATCCTATTCTCAACTCCCTAACCTAAACCTAAACCTAAAACCTAAACCTTAACCAATAACCTAAAACCTAAACCTAAAACTAAAACCTAAATGTATTCTCAAATCCCTAAACCTAAACCTACACCTAATCCTCATCTCAACTCCCTAACCTAAACCTAAACCTAAACTTGAAAACCCAAACCAAAACCCAATCCCAAACCCCAACCCGATTTCCCAAACATAAACCTTAACCTATTCTCAATTCCCTACAACTATAACTTATAACCTAAACCTAAAACCTAAACCTAAACTTAAACCTAAAACCTAAATGTGTTCTCAAATCCCTAAACCTAAACTCCGCACCTAATCCTATTTTCAACTCCCTAAGCTAAACCTAAACCTAAACTTGAAAACCTAAACCAAAACCCAATCCCGAACCCGATTTCCTAAACCTAAACCATAACCGATTCTCAATTCCCTACAAATATAACCTATAACCTAAACCTAAAATCTAAACCTAAACATAAACCTAAAACCTAAATGTGTTCTCAAATCCCTAAACCTAAACCAACACCTAATGCTAATCTCAACTCCCTAACCTAAACCTAAACTTAAACTTGAAAACCCAAAGCAAAACCCGATCCCGAACCCGAACCCGATTTCCTAAACCTAAACCTTAACCTATTCTCAATTCCCTACAGCTATAACCTATAACCTACCTATAACCTAAACCTAAAACCTAAACCTAAACCTAAACCTAAAACCTAAATGTGCTCTCAAATCTCTAAACTTAAATGCGCACCTAATCCTATTCTCAACTCCCTAACCTAAACTTAAACCTAAACTTGAAAACCCAAACCAAAACCCGATCCCGAACCCGAACCCGATTTCCTAAACCATAACCGATTCTCAATTCCCTATAGCTATAACCTATAAGCTAAACCTAAAAGCTAAACCTAAAACCTAAATGTGTTCTCAAATCCCTAAACCTAAAGCTACACCTAATCCTATTCTCAACTCCCTAACCTAAACCTAAACCTAAACTTGAAAATCCAAACCAAAACCCAATCCCAACCTTAACCTATTCTCAATACCCTACAGCTATAACCTATAACCAACCTATAACCTAAACCTAAACTTAAAACCTAAATGTATTCTCAAATCCCTAAACATAAACCTACAGTTAATCTTGAGCTCAACTCCCTAACTTAAACCTAAACCTAAACCTCAACTTGAAAACCCAAAGCAAAACCCGATCCCGAACCCTAACCCGATTTCCTAAACCTAAACCGTAACCTATTCTCAATTCCCTATAGCTATAACCTATAACCTACCTATAACCTTAACCTAAAATCTAAACCATTTCCTAAACCTAAAACCTAAATGTGTTCTCAAATCCCTAAACCTAAACCTACACCTAATGCTAATCTCAACTCTCTAACCTAAACCTAAACCTAAAATTGAAAACCTAAAGCAAAACCCAATCCCGAATCCAAACCCGATTTCCTAAACCTAAACCTTAACCTATTCTCAATTCCGTACAGCTATAACCTATAACCTACCTATAACCTAAACCTAAATGTAAACCTAAAACTTAAATGTGTTCTCCAATCCCTAATCTTAAACCTACACCTAATGCTAATCTCATCCCCCTAACCTAAACTTAAACCTAAACTTCTCATTTCCCTAACCTAAACCTAAACCTAAACTTGAAAACCCAAACCAAAACCCGATCCCGAACCCGAACCCGATTTCCTAAACCTAAACCATAACCGATTCTCAATTCCCTATAGCTATAACCTATAACCTACCTAAAACCTAAAACCAAACTTAAACCTAAAACCTAAATGTGTTCTAAAATCCCTAAACCTAAACCTACACCGAATCCTATTCTCAACTCCCTAACCTAAACTTAAAAACCCAAACCAAAACCCAATCCCGAACCCGAACCCGAATATAATGTGTTCAACCTTTTTCCAACAACTTAAATCATCGAATGTTTACCCATCCAAAGGAATGTAAGTATCATTGTCAAAAGCTTTTCTTTCCATGATTCAGTTTTGTGTCATTTTAGTTAATTAAAATACAGTTTGGGCAGTATATGGTTGATATTATGCACAAATTAGGAGTTTTGAATCACAACATTATAGAAACTGATTTGAGGGTCCTGAATGGATTTGCTGTGTGGGATGCTTTGCTAATTTTAAACTCGTCCGAAATTCTTCTACCTTTTCTTCTGGTTCAAACTAATTTTCCTGTTCTTTACTTCCTAGGAGTTCATACTCGCAACATTTTGGAAATGCTGCTTCACTGCTCCTGCACCCAAATCCACCACTGCTTTCTCTTCCGCTTTATACAGCTAACTGATGCCAAGTCCGTTGTCATTGTAGTGGGCAGAATGATGTGATTTCATACCCCGACTGACCGATGTGAATGGTTTGGTTTTTAAGCAATGAGATGACTATTGGTGATTGTAGGATTATGAATCTTACTCTCCTCACAGATGCCAATTGACTGGTGTGTGCTTATTCTGGGTTGTTCATCTGCTGGGACCCATGGTCCCCATGTATGTGTCATGGCCCAATGGCTAGGTCCAAGTGCTCATCTGGTAGGCCAATGGATTAAATAATTGACACTTACGATCATTATTTGGCATATGTGTGGCACACCTAATGGTCAGGTGAGCCATTTTATCTGTTCACACCAGTTACAAGGTGGGGGTCCACCTGATGAATGGCCTGATGTACAGGTGGCAAATTGGCATATCTTGGGGACTAGGAATACAAAATCCAATCTCACAAGTAGCCATACCAGGTAGGGTACTTGGTTTCGAGAATGCAATTTCCATTATACATCTTGTAAATTGTTGTTGCTACAGATCAGCCAAGGAGGAAAAAGGTAGGACACTTGGTGCCTCAAAATGAAATAAGAATCCTTATAAAAAGTATGGAATTCGTATGTTGTGGGTTTGTACCTATCTTTCTTGCTTAGTGAATTCTAAAAATTTGTGACATGCTTTCACCTTCTAAATTCAGGAGGAAAACGACTATATAAAGAAAAATATAAAGAATAGCCATAGTGGAATGTCAGAAAGTAACATTGGTGCTAATGCTAGTGATAAGGGTCGAAAATTGCATATCAGACCACCGTTATTGCCTTATTTTACGTACATGATAATGCTTAATTGAATATTTTAATCGTGTTTTTGTTGCAGGGTGTAATTAGGAGCGTTGACTGAAAAAGAGTATTAAAAGCGTGGATTTGATGTTCCGAAGTCATCAGAGCAAGGGACGGACTTCAGAGGACCAATATTAAAGAATTTACACGCCAACGATCTGAGGAAATCAAGCCATTCATGTTAAAGATACCTGAAATTGGTGTAAAATGCAAGATCACATGGTTCCCGTCATCCGATTAGCTCAAAACTTCATACATGGGACGAGGCCCATAAATTAACCATACATATTAAATTTCAGCCCTCGGATCACTATGAAAGTTTCTAAACTAACAAATCATCCCATAAACCATTGATTCTGGGCCCACTTGGTCTCTGGATATGCCTCAACTTTGGTTCCAATGCCTTAAATGGGATGATGAAATGAATGAATGGATTAGATTTCACAGAAACATTTTAGTGGACCCCACATTATGGTGGGTGTACACCATGTACACGTTTCCCTACCGAGCGCCAGACCGACGAAGGCGGGTCAACAGGCACTGACCCACATCTTCTCAAAACGGCAATTGCCGTTTTCAGCGTCTGCGTCATGAATGGACGCTGTCCATTTTGCGAAAGCTGGTGGGCCCCACCCATGTCCCGTACGATAAATCTGAGCCGACCATCTTGTATAGTGGCTTGAACACTACAAAACCATGATGTTACTTTGCGCTCATGTATGCACACGGGTGCGATACAGAGGCAACAAACGGACTGTCCTGCAATACTCAAAAGTGATTTTATTGTGATTTCTCCTCTAGGTCGCATCAATAGACGTTCAAAACCACCCATTATTGATTGAATTTTCGTCCTGAATCCAATGGACGTGGTGGATTTTCCTGAAAACACTTATGTGGGGCCCACCGATCACGACAGCGAAAGAGTGCGAAAGCTTTCGCACATCCGTGAAATCTGGTTTTCCATGTAGTTGTGGCCCACCATCTTTGATCATATGGTAGATCTGAACCGTCCATTGTGTAGAACATCTTAAAACGTCTTAGGAGACGTTGATTTTACTGACATCAGGTGAGGAACATGAGAGATATGAAGCCGCGAACTTGGCTGCGAAAAGGCTTTCGCTGCGCGTGCGACAGCTTTCCAAATCTGATTTTCACCACTCCAGCAGCTATAAAAAGAGATGCAAAACATGGAGAAGGGGGATCTTTTTGGAGGCTAGAGCTTGGGGAGAGCAAGAAAGAGAAGAAAGAGAAGAAAGAGCTAGGAAAGAGAAGAAAGAAGAAAGAGAAGAAGAAAGAGAGGAAGAAAGATGTTTCTATTTTATCAATCTTATTTTTCTGTCTTCCTGATTGATTTCATGAGTTTCTAATTTCTTAGCTAGGGCTGAGATGAAGCCCCTAATTTGAATGACTCTTGTTTATGGTTGAATTTATCTTAACTTGATTGATTTATTTCTTTCTCTAGTGTACTTAATTGAAAATTCCATTCTTCTTCATTCTATGAGCTTAACCAAAGTCTAGATGTGGATGTTGTTTGGGATCTTTGTAAGTGCTATAGTTTATATCCCTGTATGTTGTCAAATTAGTGGTGACAAAAACACTGTTATATAACTTGCATTAGTGAAGCTCTTTCTAAAGATCAACATTCATAAACAAGCAAAGCTCACAACAAGTAAAGATTACAAGTACAAAGATCAACCTTGACTTCAAGTATTGCTCTCAAGACAAGACTCAAGAATACAAGACTTCAAGAAGAGTACAAAGTAGTTCGTATAAAACTCAAGTCACTTTCGAGGTTGAGCTATATCAAGACTTCAAGGCTTAAACTTCTAGGTCACTTGTTCCTAATGTTTTCAATGTCCTTACTTCTTGATTTGGGTTTGAATGACCATAGGTTGACCTTAGAAGTAGGTCATTTTGGATACATAAGTCATATGTATATGACACTTATGTTTGGGCTGTTCGGGGACTCGTCCTAGGCTTTCTTCGACTAGTCATAGCTTTGCTTTGACCAGTCCAAGAAATTCCTCGATCAGTCGTAAGTTTGTTACAAAATTCGGATAAATTCTGTTAGGCTTCGACCAGTCGAAGGAGGTCTTCGACCAGTCGAAGGAACAATGTCGACTGCTTCGACGACAAGTTGTAAATCTTCGATTCAAAGTCTAGAGATAATTTACAAGGTCTTCGACCAGTCGAAGGAGACCTTCAACCAGTCGAAGGTGACCTGCGACCAGTCGAAGGAGGCCTTCGACCAGTCGTAGAGCGGTCAAAGCTTATCGCGCCCGATTTTTTTCAAATCTGTTATTTCTTCGACTAGTCGAAGAGCTCCTTAGACCAGTCGAAGATACGATCTGCTCACCTATAAATAGAGCACGAAACTCAGAAGAATTTAAGCAATCAATTAATCCATTCAAGCCAATCTTTGTCAAACTTCTGAGAAGTAATTTTGTGCTCCATCTAAGCTAAGTGTACTTATTTTATACTCTCTTTCTTTAGCTTTATTTAATTGATTTTGTTTCTACTAGTCTAATCTAATTTGATAAGAGGAATTGTTATTCCCTTTCTTTGGAATTAAAATTAATTAAGACAAGCCCTATTTGGTCTAATTTAAAATCTATTAGAACTAGAACCATTGTAATTGAATACTGGACATTGAACTTGAACATTCAATCATTTACTCTAATTTGGTTCTACCGGGCTGCTACAACGAAGGAGTTAATCAGGTATTTTACGTTTAATTATAAAATTCTTTCTGTTTTGGTTTCTTTCAAGATTTGCCAGAAAAATCTTGTTGTATTGGTTATCTGAGGAGAGCCAGGAAAACTCAGAAGTGGGGTTTTTTTTTATTGTGTAAGCCCATAGACAAAGACACAATTGTAAAGGTTTTGGGTGAACCTGTGAAAACCTATTTTGTGAGTGAACGCTAATATCCCCTGTGTGAGGATATTAGGAATGGAGTAGCATTCTGTGTGGCTGTTGTTTAACAGTTGGTGAACACACAGGCGAACCACTATCATCCCTTTTGTTGTGGTTGAATGATTTACATTTCTAATCTTTAATATTCATTTGTAGGATGTATGTGTGGTGGTAAATGTTGTAATCGTTTAATTCAAGCATTGTGGGAATTTTGTAATAATTTAGAATTTACTTTCTGCTATTCCTTTATCTACTTGAATTTAAATTTCCTTTAAAGTTGTTCCAACAAGATTGCCCTACCATTTTTATGGTGTATGGCTGTCCCTAGAACAATACATTTGTGATTACACTTTATTTCAATTTGTGCTTAATTTTGTATACCTCTTTAGTTTGAGATTTGATACAAAGATCTTTCTAGAAATAAGGTTGTCCTACCATAAACTCTGGTTTTTGGTGAAAGGTTGTCCTTAGAATAACATTTGTATCAATCCCTCAAGATCAGATTTTTGAGGTTGTTTTACTTTCCTGCATTGTGATTTATTTTGGCTATCATATTGTTTTTTAATTCCGCTGTTATAACATTTATTTGGCATAGTCCTATTCACCCCCCCCCCTCTAGGACATATAGCTAGGCCTTTTCAAGTGGTATTAGAGCCTAATAGCTCGTTCTTATTGCTATTTATTCGGACTTATTTCCTAAGCTAACGATCTAAGCTATTTAAAAAGATGTCAAATTTTGATAGCCTTTCAGTCACGAGGCCTCCACCATTTGATGGCTCCAACTATGCCTATTGGAAAGTCAGAATGAGAATCTTCCTAAAATCAATAGATGAGAGTGTGTGGCAAGCCACAGTAACTGAATGGAAAACTCCTACCATTGATGTAACTGAATCCGACGGTTCAAAAACTATATCTGTACCTGCTTATTATTTATGGACCACTCTTCAGAAAAGTGAGTATAGTGCCAATGCTAAAGCACTAAATGCAATCACTTGCGCACTACCACCAGATGAGTTCAAAAGAATCATATCCTGTGATACTGCGAAACAAGCCTGAGATATACCAGAAATGACACATGAGGGTACATCAATTGTCAAAAAGTTTAAAGTCCAACTCCTTACAACCAAATTTGAAGAAATTCATATGGAGGAAAATGAAATGTTTATGGACTTTACACTAGACTAAATGACATTGTAAACTCAATGGGGGGTCTTGGCGATAAAATCCCAAAAAGTAAAGTGTGTGCAAAGATATTACGCTCACTTCCTGAACGGTTCAATTCTAAAGTAACCGCGATCCAGGAACTTCGTGATACGGATAATATGAGGGTAGAGGAATTAGTTGGTTCTTTACAAACCTACGAGTTAAACTTTAAAGCTCCTAAAGGTAAATCGATTATTGTAAAATCCTCTAAATGTAATTCAGATTCAGAAAATGATATGGCTCTTTTGGCTAAGAAATTCTACAAGATTTTTAAAAGCAAGAAAAGGGTTGATTTCCAAAAATCAAACGATAAAAAGAAGTTTATACTCAAATCTCGAAAATCTTTGAAAGATAGTCAATGTTACAACTGTCAAGAATATGGGCATTTGGCAAATAGATGTCCCAAAAAGGACAAACCCAAGAAGAAGAGTATGTTGGCTACGTGGGATGAATCATCGATTCTAAACTTTTCCGAATCAGAAGATTCTAAACCGAGTTAGGGAATGAAGTTAAAGCACTTATGACTCTAGCCAAATTCACATTTTCAGATAATGACTCAACAAGTGAAGAAAATCTGAGTAGTGAATATGAAAATGAAGATGATCTTCAAGATGCTTACAATGCCCTATACAAAGAAAGTTGTAAAATTGCTGTCAAACTTAAACTTCAAAAAGAAAAGTTTTCTAAACTCAAAGAATGTTTTGAATCACTTGTCTTAGAAAAATCACAAATTTCAGATTGTTTTGTAAAAACAAAATGCGATTTGGAATTAAAAAATTCTTTAATTGTTGATTTGAAATCTGAGATTGAAAATCTCAAAAAGGAAGTATCTTCTCTTCTGAGTCAAAAGGACACATGGAAATATGCCCAAGGTGATCCAAAGTTAGAAAAACTCTTATCCGGATCAAGAAAATGTGGCGATCTATCCGGGCTGGGCTATGATAAAAATTTATCTCCTAAACAAAAGTATACTCCTCCTATGTTTGTGAAAGGAGAGTCCTCAAACTCAAAAGGGAAAAATACTTATCAAGGTTTTTCTAAAAATCCAAAAACTCTTCAAAAACCTGAAAGCAGTCATGTCAACTTTAATCAGAAACGAAATCCACTAGCTGAAAAGATAGTAGATTTACTCAAGAAGCTCCTAAAATCTAACTTTATAGGTTATTCTTATAACTATAAACAAAAGAAGACCAACTATGTTCCTAAACCCAAAACAGTTATGAAATGGGTTCCAAAAGTCACCTGCTTGGTTGCTCACATTGCTTTCAAAGCAACAAGTCATTCAAAGTGGTACCTAGACAGTGGATGCTCTAGGCATATGACAGGTGACAAAGCTTTATTCACGGATCTAAAAGATATGACTGATGGTTCAGTCACATTTGGTGATGGTAGCAACTGCAAGATTATAGGCCAAGGTACGGTTCAACTTTTTAATCTTCCTGTATTTAAAAATGTTTTATATGTTGAAGGCCTAAAACATAACTTACTTAGCATATCTCAGATATGTGATAATAACCATAGTGTTCGGTTCTCTAATCAAAGCTGTGAGATACTAAATAATAAGGGTTCTGTAATATTAACTGGACGTAGAACGTCTGAAAATTACTATATTATTAGCGAATCCAGTTCATCTAATCAAACATGTTACATGGTTCATACAGACGAGACTGATTTATGGCACAAGCGTCTTGGACATGTTCATTATCGAAATTTATATAGATTGAGCAATCAAGAACTTATAAGAGGTTTACCCAAACTTCAGAAATTAGATAAAATATGTGGTGAATGCCAAATAGGTAAACAAACAAGGAACTCACACAAAAAGATGAATTCAAATACCACATCAAAACCACTCGAACTTCTTCACATGAATCTAATTGGACCTACTAGAATGGAAAGTCGTGGTGGTAAAAAGTATATTCTGGTAATAGTTGATGACTTTACCAGATACACTTGGGTAGTCTTCTTAAGGGATAAATCTGAAACCCCTGAAGAAGTAAGAAAAGTTCTCAAAAGGATTCAAACTGAAAGATCTTCTCAAATCAGTAAGATTCGTAGTGATCATGGATCTGAATTTGAGAATTGCAATTTTGAGAAGTTCTGTACCGACCAAGGAATATTACATGAATTCTCAGCTCCTAAAACTCCACAACAAAATAGAATTGTGGAAAGAAAGAATAGGGTGCTTCAAGAAATGACTAATGTCATGTTGAATAGCATGAAGCTCTCTAAAAATCTTTGGGCTGAAGCTGTAAATACAGCTTGCTATATTATTAACCGAGTTTATACTAGCAAAGATAATAATAAAACGGCTTACGAATTATGGTTCAACAAAAAGCCTACTGTCAAATACTTTCGAGTTTTTGGCAGCAAATGCTATATTTTACGTGATCGTGAAAATTTGGGAAAATTCGATACAAAGAGTGATGAAGGGATTTTTCTAGGATATTCCTTAAACAGTCGTGCTTATAGGGTTCTGAACAAAAGGACTGGTGTGATTCAAGAATCCATCAATGTTGTCATTGATGATCACTTAAATAAGCCAATCTCTAATTCAGATAATGTTCAAGTTCAAATCATTGATAAACCCGATACTTCATCAAATCAGACTGAATCTGAATTGAGGACTGTTAAAGATCATCCAACCACTAAAATTCTTGGAAACCCTCTCACTGGTGTTCGCACCCGTAGACAACTTGAGGATTTATGTAATTATGTATGTTTTACATCTCAAATAGAACCATCCAATGTAAAAGAAGCTCTTGCTGATGAGAACTGGATTGTTGCAATGTAAGAAGAACTTAATCAATTTATAAGAAATGATGTTTGGTATCTCGTACCAAGACCTAAAGACAAACACATCATTGAAACAAAATGGATTTTCAAAAATAAGTCGAACAAAAGTGAAAATATAATTAGAAATAAGGCTAGACTAGTGGTACAAGGTTATACTCAAATAGAAGGAATTGATTTTGATGAAACTTTTACATCAGTAGCACGTCTTGAATCTATCAGGCTATTTATATCCATTGCATGTTTTAGAAAGATAAAAATATATCAAATGGATATGAAAAGTACTTTTCTAAATGGCGTTTTACATGAAGAAGTATATGTTGAACAACCAATGGGTTTTGAAGATCCCAAAAATACTGATCATGAGTATCGGCTTAAAAAGGCACTTTATGGATTAAAATAAGCACCTAGGGCATGGTATGAGAAACTAACAAAATTTCTTTTAAGTCACAATTTTCAAATGGGATCTGTTGATAAAACTCTATTTGTTAAAAAACATAATGATCATATCTTAATAGTACAGATTTATGTTGATGATATCATCTATGGATCAACTTGTACTAACTTGACTCATCGAGTTTGCAGACTTGATGAAATCACACTTTGAAATGAGCATGGTTGGGGAATTAACTTATTTTCTTGGTTTGCAAGTTAAGCTAAAGAACGAAAGAATATTCATCTCTCAATCTAAGTATGCCTTGAATCTAATCAAGAGATTTGGATTTGAGAATGGCAAGAATTTTGATACTCCTATGAGTACTACCCTGAAACTCTCAAAAGACTATAATGGTAAAAATATTGATTCAAAACTTTATCGGAGTATGATTGGTAGTTTGTTATATTTAACTGCTAGTAGACCTGATATTTCTTTAAGTGTTGGTATTTGTGCAAGATTTCAATCTGATCCAAAATAATCTCACTTGATTGCTGTTAAGAGGATTATTAGATATGTTGCAAGTACTATAAATCTTGGTCTCTGGTATCCTCATGAGACTAGTGTCCAACTTGCTGGGTACTCAGATGCTGATTGGGCTGGTAATCTAGATGATAAAAAATCAACCAGTGGTGGTTGCTTTTACATTGGAAATTGTTTAGTTTCTTGGTTTAGTAAGAAACAAAATTCTATATCACTTTCAACAGCTGAAGCTGAGTATATCGCAGCTGGTAATGCATGTACACAGCTTGTTTGGATGCAACGAATGCTAAGTGATTATGGAATTAAACAGGATTCTATGTTATTGCATTGTGATAATTTCAGTACAATAAATATTTCAAAAAATCCTATTCAGCATTCTCGTACTAAGCACAATGACATTAGATTTCATTATATTAGGGAATTGGTAGAAGAAAAAGTTATATCTCTAGAATATATTCCTACTGAAGATCAGAGAGTTGATATTTTCACAAAACCTCTTGATAAAATTAGGTTTAATAAGATGAAATTTGATCTTGGCATGTGTATTTCAAAATGATTATTTATGCCTACATGTATCATAGTGTATATATTTGCTAGGTTTAATTCCATTTTCTTTAAAAATTGCAAGAAATATGTTTTTCTGGACTTCCTTTGACCTATCGTGAGTATACTCGACCAGTCGACCTACGACCAGTCGTAGATCTCGAAAATCACTTAAATTTGGGGATTTTTGCTTTTTTTAATTTGGAGATTTTTGCTTTCTTCCTCATTTCTTTTTTTTCTCTCTAAGGAGCCGAGCTTCGACTTGTCGAACCCACCATTCTTGTTCTTCAAGGTTAGTGTTCCATTTACGTTTTTCTTGCAAATCAGTGTCTAGATTGCTCTCTTTTCTAACTTAAAGCTTTTTATTTAGGATTTCATTGAGATTTGGGGATTTGATTTTGAAAAATCTGTTTTGAGTAAACCCATTTCTCAATCCTTTGCATTTTCTTATTTCCTTATTATTATTGCTGCATATGGCTTCTAGAGGTAGAAAATCTACTTCCCGTGGTCCTTCTTCTTCCTCCAGATTGACCAAACGTCATCTTCTTGAGCCTACTAATGATTCTTCTTATGTTATAGACCTTAGAGCTCGTAATGTTATTATTGAACATCCTGTTGATATTAACCATATTGCACCTTGTGATATCCTTCCTTTGCTTGAAGCTGTAGGTTGGGTTAACTTATTGCATTGGGGTGGGCCTGCATACCGGTCCATTGCTCAATCCATGTTTACATGTATTAGTGACTTCTCACTGGATAATTTAACTTTTAAAATATCTACTAGTGAAGGGCCATTTGAAATTGATCGTCATTTAATTTCGGCCCTTATGGATATTCCCGTGAATGATGAGGGTATTCCTATTCATAATTTGACTGATAAACCCTCTATATCTGAAAAGCGTATGCTTACTAGAGACTTGTGCAACATGGATGTTCACTGGACTAAAAAAGGGGATGCGCTTCTCGCAAGGTATTTGTTACCCAAATACAGAGTATTCCACAGAATCTTTGTGTCTAATCTGTATCCTCGGTCAGGTAATAAAACTGACTTGATCTCATTTATGGTACGTATTATTCATGCTATTTTCAGTGGTACTCAAATTTATCTGCCATCCTTAATCTGTCATTTCCTTCTTCAGTTTAGACTCCATCCTGGTCATAGTGACATCCATTTTGGTTATTTAATGACTATATTAGCTACACATATGTTGGTCGATATGCCAGTTAATGAGGCACCTATGCATCATCTGATTTTCAACAACTCTAATCTCAATAAGATGAAGCTGGAATTACTTCCTAAACAAGGTGGTAATGGTGGTGGTGCTGGTCATGAAGAAGCGGGGGATGACATTAATATGGATGATATCTTTGAGGAACTGGATTCTGATTCAACAAATGATCCAGATTTTGTACCATCTGATTTTGATGCACGTCTAAGTGCATTGGAGGGTAAAGTTGAAAATTTGAATGAAAAGATAGAAAACATGTATGTTGCTCATGATTCTCAATTCAAGTACATGCGAAAATATCTTCGGCTATTAAACAAAGGCATGCACCAACTTGATCCCTCTATTCCTGCTCCGTCTTCTAGTTCTAATTCTGACTAGTCTATATGAGATTTTCTGGTTTGTAATAACTTTAAATCTTAGCTTTGAGTCATCCGATTTGGAATTGGATACTATTTTTCTTTTCTGCTGGATATTTATTTTTTTTATACTATGTTATTATCTCATATCTCATCTTATTTCCTCTCATATATCCCTTTATATTGTTATTTTATTTGTCATATTGTGACAAAAAGGGGGAGAATGGTTATGTTACTTAGGGGGAGTATGTTTGGAATGGTTTAAGAATGGTTTAATGTTAGATATGGATTTAATTTGCAGGTAAGCCAGAGTTGATGTCAACTGGTTTATGTTTTCTCTCTAAGTCTTCTCTAACTCAATCCAGTGATTCTACTTTTATCTTGGTTATATCTTGTTATGTGTTTTGTCACTAATTTGACAAAGGGGGAGATTGTAAGTGCTATAGTTTATATCCTTATATGTTGTCAAATTGGTGGTGACAAAAACACTATTATATAACTTGCATTAGTGAAGCTCTTTCTAAAGATCAACATTCATAAACAAGCAAAGCTCACAACAAGCAAAGATTACAAGTACAAAAATCAACCTTGACTTCAAGTATTGCTTTCAAAACAAGACTCAAGAATACAAGACTTCAAGAAGAGTACAAAGTAGTTCGTATAGAACTCAAGTCACTTTCGAGGTTGAGCTACATCAAGACTTCAAGGCTTAAACTTCTAGGTCACTTGTTCCTAATGTTTTTAATGTCCTTACTTCTTGATTAGGGTTTGAATGACCATAGGTTGACCTTAGAAGTAGGCCATTTTGGATACATAAGTCATATGTATATGACACTTGTCTTTGGGCTGTTCGGGGACTTGTCCTAGGCTTTCTTCGACTAGTCCTAGCTTTGCTTCGACCAGTCCAAGAAATTCCTCGATCAGTCGTAAGTTTGTTACAAAATTCGGATAAATTCTATCAGGCTTCGACCAGTCGAAGGAGGTCTTCGACTAGTTGAAGGAACAGTGTCGACTGCTTCTACAACCAGTCCTAAACCTTCTATTCAAAGTCCATCGATAATTTACAAGGTCTTCGGCCAGTCGAAGGAGACCTTCGACCAGTCGAAGATGACCTACGACCAGTCGAAGGAGGCCTTCGACCAGTCGTAGAACAGTCAAAGCTTATCGCGCCCGATTTTTTTCAAATTTGTTATTTCTTCGACTAGTCGAAGAGCTCCTTAGACCAGTCGAAGATGTGATCTGCTCACCTATAAATAGAACACAAAACTCAGAAGAATTCAAGCAATCAATTAATCCATTCAAGCCAATCTTTGTCAAACTTCTGAGAAGTAATTTTGTGCTCCATCTAAGCTAAGTGTGCTTATTTTATACTCTCTTTCTTTAGCTTTATTTAATTAATTTTGTTTCTGCTATTCCAATCTAATTTGATAAGAGGAATTGTTTTTCCTTTTCTTTGGAATCAAAATTAATTAAGACAAGCCCTATTTGGTCTAATTTAAAATCTATTAGAACTAGAACCATTGTAATTGAGTACTGGACATTGAACTTGAACATTCAATCATTTACTCTGATTTGGTTCTACCGGGTTGCTACAACGAAGGAGTTAATCAGGTATTTTACGTTTAATTGTAAAATTCTTTCTGTTTTGGTTTCTTTCAAGATTTGCCAGAAAAATCTTGTTGTATTGGTTATCTGAGGAGAGCCAAGAAAACTCAGAAGTGGGGTTTTTTTTATTGTGTAAGCCCACAGACAAAGACACAATTGTAAAGGTTTTGGGTGAACCTATGAAAACCTATTTTGTGAGTGAACGCTAATATCCCTTGTGTGAGGATATTAGGAGTGGAGTAGCATTCTGTGTGGCTGTTGTTTAACAGTTGGTGAACACACAGGCGAACCACTATAATCCCTTGTGTTGTGGTTGAATAATTTACATTTCTAATCTTTAATATTCATTTGTGGGATGTATGTGTGGTGATAAATGTTGTAATCGTTTAATTCAAGCATTGTGGGAATTTTGTAATAATTTAGAATTTACTTTCTGCTATTCATTTATCTACTTGAATTTAAATTTCATTTAAAGTTGTTCCAGCAAGGTTGCCCTGCCATTTTTATGGTGTATGGCTGTCCCTAGAACAATACATTTGTGATTACACTTTATTTCAATTTGTGCTTAATTCTGTATACCTCTTTGGTTTGAGATTTGATACAAAGATCTTTCTAGAAATAAGGTTGTCCTACCATAAACTCTGGTTTTTGGTGAAAGGTTGTCCTTAGAATAACATTTGTATCAATCCCTCAAGATCAGATTTTTGAGGTTGTTTTACTTTCCTACATTGTGATTTATTTTGGCTATCATATTATTTTTTAATTCCGCTGTTATAACATTTATTTGGCATAGTCCTATTCACCCCCCCTCTAGGACATATAGCTAGGCCTTTTCAATCTTATTCTAGGTGCTTGTGTCTGACAGTGAATATCATTTAATTGAACCGTTCTAGACCACACCACTAGTCTGTTCTTCAAGCAAAGGTTCAACCCTTGTTGTTTTGCTAGAATCACTGGAGTATAAGAGAGGAGTGGTTGGCTGTCTCAGTTCATATGGGTCTGCTGGAGTGGGTTGAGAGATGGTTTGGAAACCCATCCAGGCCTTGTTTATATAGGTTGTGGTGGCTGGGGGTTATGGTCCAGGGAAATAAATCCCATGACCGTTTTCTAGCTGTTGGTGAAAACTAGCCGTTTTATGGCATTTTCTGATTGTTGTGCATGCGCCATTAAGCTGCTACATGTTGATTGTTGTGAGACAGCAGCTAGCCGTTTTCTAGTTGTTGGGGTAGCCATGCAGTAGTTACACCTAAACCCTGCACTAATGGCACAGCTGTTACAGATCTACTGCAACAGCTCTTTTTCAGCTCTCTATATATTCAGAGGGACTCTCACTCAGTCCTCTAGATTTTGTCCAGCCATCCATATGCTTTAGCCACTTAGTCGCACCGCCACTAGTGCATGTATAGCCACACTGCCTCACATGCCCATGCCCTCGCACCGAGCCTGTGACCATGCCCAAGCCCGAGCGCGTGCGTCAAGTCCCATGATCCTCGGACTAGGTAAGCAAATATTATAGTACTCCAACACTTTCATTTAAACCCAAAAAACTTCTCCTTTTTTTCCAATGTGGGACTATTCCCAAAAAAACCCACAAAAGGTGTTTTTCAAACACTTTATATATATATATATATATATAATATTAAAATATATATTAAAATCAATATTTTGCAACACTCTCTGTTGTAATCAGTGTAACTGATAAATTTTCTTAAAATATTGATTTAGCTACCTCTTAAAAAATTAATGAGTGGCACTTAACACATCATTTTGTGGAAGGATTTAATTATGGTCTTAAGATACGTACTAGTTAGGTCAAGGGTGTACCTTGGATGAGTCAACTCGAACTAGGTGATATCCAACCTGGTTCGACACCTCAAGTGATCCCCCCCATTCATCCTTGAGTTTAGTGATTTGTGACTTTGACTGAGGACTGAATGAGTTCATCTGAATCAACGAGTCTTTTAACCGTGGTAGAGTTCTTCTCTATTCTTTTGGTTTCTCATGTCTTATTAGATGATTTTGCAAATGAACAAGCATCTCCTTTAGCAGCTGCAAAGGAGGAGGAACGAGAGGCCCCATCAGACCTAGAAGAATCAGACAAAGAAGAGAAAAAGGATTCTTCTGACAGAGGAGCTGCAGGAGATTCGGATGATGAACCCCTTGTAATCTCTCTTTGCCTTCTCATCTTTGGACTAGATTGCTTAGCATCTTACTAGTTATTCTCCATCATTTTGTTATGTTTCTTCCAATGCAGAGCATGTAGAAAGTACGAGGAGCAAAAGTAGCCTAGAGCTTGGAGATTGGCCTTCTCTTTGAAAACTCAAATGTTGGATTTGGCTTTGTTGCCATTGTCCCAACCATGGTCTGTCGATCTGAGTTGCTGAAGGAAGACAGACGTTTTGGTACCTACAATAGATGCTGCTAATAAACTATAGTAACACAAATGCTGCAATAAGGGCCATGTATATGTAATTTCCACGGTTATTGTATGTAGCATGCGTTTGTAGCCATCTTATGTAGAATAGTTTAACCACTCATCTTGGATAAGTCATAGCTAAAAAATTACACACCCAACAATCCTAACCATCTGATTTGTTCCTTCAAATGGACAGTTGAAAGGAATCATCTCGTGTGCGACTTCTGACTGTTCAATTGGTATGCTAACCCCTTGGATGTTGCTTCCCTTGGATTTTTTGACTTTGTCTGTCGATAGTAGGACCATTGATCCATCTGCTAACATCATTTAATCAATTTGGGTTTTGGTTATATATGGTCCATCCAAGAGGCGGTTAATTAATTGGATGGTCTGAATCAGGTGCATTAGCTAGACTAGTAAGTATTGAATTTCCAGGTATACTTCATTCATTATCAGTTGCATTTTTCTTATATTCAAGAGGACACCTTTATTTGAGATGTGTGACAATTGTCGCTTTCTGAAGCGAATCTGGCTTGAAAAGATCATCTACACCTTTTGGCGTCATAGGACAACTTCGGCCTAAAATTTGCTGCGACCTATCATTAGTACAAATGATGAATTACGTAGCATCCTGTGGATCAAATAACGTGTATGATCTCATGTGGGTCCATCATTTGGCAATCTCCAGCCTTTGATATTAAGCTCCCACTATAAATGTGTGGTGCATCAGAAACTTCTCAGTTTTGGAGAGTTCAAAGCCTACGATTGGTGGCATGATTTCTATGTTTGATGGATTGACATCTTTGAACTTGGAAGGCTTCAGGGTGATAGCACATCCCTTATGTGTCCCACATGATCATCATTAGCTTGGACGATTAGAAATAGAAGGTAGCTGGTCCACAAATCACAGTCCATAAATTTTAGAAAATAAGAAGTGCGTTTATTTGACAAAAGAATGGGAAGCCATATACACTTTCCTAACTTGTAAATTAGGACATGCCATTCTTTGGGAACATTGTTACAAGAGATGAGCTGCTTGTTGGATGAATGCATCAAAGTGCTATAACTAATATGGCCTAATTTACTATACAAAAGAAGAAAAAAAGAACAAAAGAACAGAGATTTTACTTGTGACAATGTGGCATACTTCATTGCTCAAAAAATATAGGTTGCCACGCAGTACTCCTTTAGCGAGGTTTTTATGAGTGTAAAGATCCTTCACAATCCAGGAGTGTTAGCGTCATTATCATTTTCTAAGCTTTATTCCAACTACCTTGGGTTGTCCTTCACAAATGAGTAGTGTCGGCATCATTATCATTATCTAAGCTTTATTCCAACTACCTGGGGTTGGCTATATGAATCTTGTTCCCCTATTTGACTCCATCAAGGGCTATACCTTTAGTTAGATCAGAAGTCATCAATATTTTTGTAACGCCTCCTTTTGGGCCTTTTACAATGAGCGTAGAAAAAAGAAGACTATATTTGAAAGCATTGGAAAATTGTCAAGCTTGAATAAATTTTCTTTTGAATATACATCAAATAAAACATTTGAAATAAAACATGTGAAAAAAAGTGGTGACGACGAACATGCAATAATAGGTAATGCAATGCCATCACCAATCCTTAGGCATGGGTTGTACTATCCATATAGGCTCAAATTGAGGTCCGGATTTGTTGAAGTTTGGCACAGAGGGGTTGAAAGATGAAGAGGAACTAGAAGAAGTTTGACAAGAAACGGGTGGAGCGTAAGGAAAATAAGTAGACATATGATAGGTTACCAATAATAATTTAGTAGCCATAATGATTTAGAGAAATTTGTTTGACGGATATATCGACTATGTGGTTATTGTTGGGGAGGCCTTGTGCAACTAACATTGTTGTGATTTGTGGATCGACATATCAGACAATGTGGCCCACGACAACTACAAAGTCTTCAGTGTAGATAAAATGGCACAACCATTCCCTAAAAGCCATGTCTATAAGTGAATCCTTGACCTGTCTCAAGCCAGTTAAAGACAACGTCTATAAGTGAATCGTTGACCTGTCTCAAGCTAGTTAAAGAGTTGTATGTTGAACCTCATAATATGATATGGACTCAAGAGGAGAGGGTGGTAGTGAAGCTTCCTCCTAAAGGAGAAGGGTCAGAAGCTCCCTAGAACGTGGGCAGTGGTGATGTATTGGTCTTGATAGTTGTGGAGTTCGTCATATAGTTCTTTAAAAGTGATTTGAGAATGTAGTAGACTTTGTATGTGAATGACGGAGAGAATGCTTGATGATCGCATGATTATCATACGTGGCTTTGAGATTGCTGAGGTAATCATTGATATATGATGTTTTCTGCTTATACTTTTGAATGTTGATGATGCATTTGCATGGGATTTTGACTGTTGCGAGAACATCTTAAGAATTTCCATCCCAATTACATGGGCTAGTTTAAGCTAGAAAATACGTGCCATAAAATTTTGGAGAGATAGTAGATAACAAGCAAGCAAAGGCCATGTAATCATTTTCCAACCATTTAGAATATTCAGGATTGGAGATTTCCATTTTCTCTTTAATTTGAAGAATGCTTAGTAGTCATAGGTAGCGATGGATGTTATATCCATATGGCCCATCATTCCCTGACTCTAACGACAGCTTCTTCTTTTTCTTTTTTTTGAAAGATATGTCCATGTATATTTCAAAAAGGATCTGTATAGAGAATTGACGGGCCTGCCAGCAAAAAATAAAGAGGCAGGCCCACAATCAACCCAAGGCCAAATTACCTGTTACAACTCACACAAGTATCCTAATCCTAACTTGTCTAGGAAAAGGAGGCCTTTGATGATGTGTGGAAGGTCGAAAAAGGAATGAAAGAGATGATGAGACTGGTGGCTACTTCCTGTACGGGCCAAACTATTGGCCACCGCGTTAGTTTCTTTGGGGGAATGAGAGATGGAAACTTCCATGTCAGCCATGAGGGATTTGATTCTTGTCCACCAATACCAAAGGGCCCAAGAGATACCCTCCTGCTTGTTGAAAGCGTCAACCACCACCTTGGAATCGCTTACAAGGTCCACTTTGAGGAAACCAAGGTTTTTGCAAATCGACAATCCCTCCCAAATTGCTTTTGCTTCTGCTCTACTATTTGAACCGAATCCATAACCCGAGAAAAAGTCAAATAAAAAAGTTCCCTGGTTGCTTCTACCAACTCCACCACCTCCCGAGCTACCAGGGTTGCCCAAAGAAAAGCCATCAACATTAACTTTGATACACCCTAAAGAGGGCCGAGTCCATTTCACCATTGTAGCTTGTCTTAGGATCGGCGTATTCTCGGGAAGGCCCAGGCTGTTCAGGACCATGTTAGAAAATCTGCAAGTCAAGGGGTGAAGGGGGAGGAGGGGCGTGAGCACCAAGATCCACCGGGTCACTTTGGAGATGACCTTCAGCGGCAAGACCGCTACCCCCTCCATACGGGCTGCATTTCTGGCCATCCATATCTCCCAGAAAATAATAGAGGGGGTGAGGTCAGTGAGGGTGAGAAGATGATCTCTCAAGCTTGCCTTATTCCACCAAGAAGAGGCCCTGCAGATCAACGAGATGGGCTGCGATTGGGAATGCCAAAAAGACCGCCGAAGTGAGCCCAAACCTTAGAAGTCAGTGGCCCCGTCGAGAAAACGTGGTCTAATGATTCAATTTGCGGGTTAGAGGGTTAGCGCACCAAGAGCATTTGGAAGCCAAAGAGATACCTTTAGCTTGCGTCCTAACGTCGATGGGAATGGCATTGTTAATAACTTTCCAGGATAGCAGGGAGAGTTTAGGCGGGAGACTCGGGTGTCAGACCCATTTAGACCAAAGCCAGACTGTACCATTGAGCAGAGAGCAGCGCCAGGCTGAAGCAATGCTAAACTCACCATTACAAGTTTCCAACCAGATTTGTCTATCGTCGCAGGGAGAAGTACAGATGCCCTCGTCGTCGATGTGGTCAATCACCACCTGAGGAAGGTGTTGGCGAGCCTGCGAGTGGTCCAGCCATCCGCTCGGGCCCAGCCAATCATGCACATGCAAGAGAGAATTCTCAGGGGCTGAGATGGACCACTCCTCAATGGCCCAAGGCCCGACCAGTCAACCATCCAGAAGTAACAATCCCCCTTACCAATGATCCAGCGGGAGTAGGCAGCAATAAAAGGGAAAAGGCTGCATATTTTTTTCCAAAGGGGGGACACAACAATGGAACTACTAGAATGGCCTAGCCGCGCCACATCAGTCCTATATTTTTCCGCCATGAAATCTGCCCAACAATTAGAAGATCTTCTGTATAACACATTCCAAGCCATCTTGGACCTGAATGCTTTCATAACACCTCTGAAATTTTTTACGCCCAGGCCTCCTTCGTTCTTCGGGCAAGAAATTCTTTTCCAACTAACCCAATGGCAACGTTTTCGGCTACCTTCCCACCCCGAGAAGAAACCATCCATGGCCTTGTCAAGCTCAGCAAAGAAACCCACAAGGATATCGGCGGTAGTGATGGAGTGGACTGGGATGCTAGATAGGACGTGATTGATCAGCGTGAGGCGGCCCGCTTGGGACAAAATACGGCTCTTCCAGCCAGCGATTCACTTAGAGAATTTTTCCAGGATTGACTGAAAGTAGGCTTTGCAGGTTCTACCTTTGAAGATCGGTAACCCCAGGTAGGTAAATGGGGTGGCTCCCATTTTAAAACCAAGGATACGTTGGGCAGCCCGGATTCTAGCTGGTGACTGACTTGAAGACATGATGAACATGCTCTTTTGGACATTAATCTTTTGGCCTGAGGTGGCCTGGTAGATGTGCAGGAATTCAGTGATTTTCCTAAGACAACTGGTGGCGGCGTTGGCGAGGAGAACCGTATCATCAGCGTAAAGTAGGTGAGAGATGACAGAGCAATTTCTGCGAGTCTGAAATGGACGGCAGCTGCCCGATTCAATTAACCTACGGAAACCCCTCCCTAGCACTTCAGCAGCTATGATGAAAAGGCCCGGAGATAGGGGGTCACCTTGGCGGAGGCCCTGTACTGACTTGAAGAAGCTGGTGGGTTCTCTGTTGATGAGGATAGAGAACCAAGAGTTATTCCAACATCTCTTGACAAGATGGATCCAGGCACCAAAGAAGCCAAATCTACGACGCATCGCCTTCAGAAATTCCCAATTAAGCTTATCGTAACCTTTCTCCATGTCAAGCTTGATCAGGATGTTTCCGCCTCTGATCTTTTTGTCAATATCTTTGAAGATCTCTTGCACCAAATCACAGTTCTCCGCAATTGAACGGCCTTTGACAAATGCCCCTTGTTCAGAAGAAATGATATGCGGGAGAATAGATCCCAGACGATTAGCAATAACTTTAGAAAAAATTTTGTAAGTACAATTACACAAACTGATTGGACGAAAGTCAGAGAATTTTCTGGGAGTAGTGGATTTGGGGATAAGGCATAAGAGGGTTGCCGAGAAGGTAGAAGAGGGCTTCCATGAAAAAACGCACAAGGATATCGTGGCCCACAATATCCCAGCAATGATGAAAAAAGGCCCCCGAGAAACCGTCCGGGCCTAGGGCACTGTCGACAAGGATGGCCATGGCAGCCGCATGGACCTCCTCCATGGAAGGATCAAGCATTAGACCTCTGTTATCTTCCATTGAAATTTTTGGGGGGATGGCATCGAGGATATCAGTCACAGGAGTGGACGGAGCTGCCTCCATTAAAGCCGAAAAGAAGGAAACTACTGCATTCCTGATGGAGCTGTTGTCCGAAAGGATCGTGCCATCCTCCAGGTGGATGTTAAAAATAAGGGATCTTCTAGCGCGGTCTGAGGCGGAGGAATGGAAGAATCTGGAATTCTGGTCTCCCTCCTTGAGCCAATGGTTTCTCGATTTTTGTTTCCAGAAAATTTCCTCGCATAACTCCAGATGAGCTAAATTGTCTTTGGCCCGTTGAAGGGCTTGGATGGATACGTTGTCATTGTTAGTTTACACAGCAGTTTCTGCATCTGCCAGATTGATTTCCGCCTGTCTCACATTACTGAAAACGTCCCCGAACGTATGCCTATTCTAGTGTTTTAGCGTAGCTTTCACATTCTTCAGCTTGCTACCCAGAACAAATAGCGGGTCACCAGTAATATCAGATTTCCAGGCCTGTTTCACCAGACCCTGAAAGGAGCCATGTAAGCACCACATACATTGAAATCTAAACTGTTTTGGGGAGGTTCTGGTTTGGTTGGGGAAGGAAATTAAAAGAGGGGTATGATTAGAATGTATTCTTGGAAGGTGCGAAACTTGGAAGGAAGGGAAGGAGTGCATCCATGCGTCGTTGCCACAAGCCCTGTCGAGCCTGGCCCAGGCTCTGAAAAGGCCCCACTGATTGTTGCACCAAGTGAATATGTTGCCCGCAAACCCAGCATCCTTGATGCCAGATATGTTCAGCCCTTCATTAAATTCAGCCGCACTCTGAGAGTCAAAAGAGCCAGTCCCTCTTCTTTCGGAAGAGAAGAGGACAGCGTTAAAGTCCCCTGTCACCAACCAAGGGATGAAGAAGCCATTACCCAGGACTTGTAATTGGTCCCAGAGTGATCTGCGGAGGATTTTGGAGCATTTGGCATACACAAAGGATGCCAGCATCGTCTCTGGGCGACCCTGAACCTTGATAAGAACAGACAGTAGTTGGTTGGAGGAGGAGACATGATTAATAAAGATAGCGGAGTTGTGGAAAATCCTTATTTTGCCACCATCAGTAGCATTTGAAAGGGACAAATGAAACCCCAGTTTCAGTCCCGTACTAACGCGTTTCTCATCCCCGAGCATAGGTTCAAGGATCGCAACAAGAGAAGGGGTAGACTGACGTATGAGCCGTTTAATCGAAGAAATAGTTGCATAGTTTCCAATCCCACGAGCATTCCAGATAAGCCAGCTATCCATGTAGCAACTTTCCTAGCCCAAATTCTCTGCGCTTAAGCTGTCTGAGTTTTCCTTTCCATCCACCCTCTAGCCTTAATATGCGAGGGCTGTGCTTTCGAGGTCTTCTGCCGTAATGTTTAATGGAAGAAGTTTTCTGTTTGTCTATGGTATCCCTCCCAGCAGTTGAAGGCTTCTGAATAATCTGAGACTTGGCTGATGGAGGAACACTGCTGGAGGGAGGCAGATCTCCATTTAGCAAGGCCACCTGAAAGATGTGAGGCGTGGAGGACTGATTAGGTACACAGGAGCTGATGTCCCGCCTCGAGTCTGGGGGAGAGGGCTGTCGATTTTGGGAGGGCAGTTTCTGGAAAAAGGGGGAAAGATCCATCGCAAGGTGAAAATCTTCCTCAACCCTATCATTATGGAGATTTCTGAGGGGGAGAGAGTTTCAGGCCTGCATGGCCACATCAACTGAAGATTCCTCAAATGTGTTGTCTGCTCTCAAGGGACTATGTCCCTCAGATAAGGCACGTTTGTTCTTGTTGAAGGAGGTAGCTCCCCTAATGGGAGCAGGGGAACAGGGAAAATTCTGAGATGGGATGGCCGACCGCTCGGGGTGAGTGTCAGGGAGTTGGGTTCCGCGTCTGAGTGGAGACCGTTGTTGACCCTGAGATGGGATGGCCGACCGCTCGGGGTGAGCGTCAGGGGGTTGGGTTCCACCTCCGAGTGGAGACCGTTGCTGATTCTGCACTGAAGTTATGGCTATAGGGCGGATGGAAGCAGGCCCTGAAGTGATTGGGGGTTCATAACAAACAGGTGGGGTGTGTTCGATGATGAGTTGAGCAATTGGTGCAGAAGCATCATTAATGTGTGTCAATCTGGATTCCTTCTCAACTACACAATTACAAACACAACCATGGGAAGGGAGAGCTATACCTGCCGCCGGGAGGATGACCTGAGGGGCTGTGTTGGGAGGGTCCGGAGGTCGTAATGGCTGATGGAAGGTCCTCTCGACCCATTCCCTAGTAAAGATAGATGGAACTCAGTCCCTAGGTTCTACCGGGCCATCCAAATGTCCATCCAGCTTCGCGCAGATCTGGAAATGTTCACCATTCACGATTAGACACCTGGGTCTGTAGAAATCCATCCCCGGTTGGAGAAAGACTCTAACCCTTGCTTCCATTTGGACTAAGCCCTGAACAGAGCAATTCACAACTTCCACCACCCTGCCGTAGGTGTTCCCCCAACCGATGAAGACAGACTCCAGCCAGGCGTGAGTGGGGATCCCGAACAAGGAGATCCAAACACCATGGGTGGCCACCAGACTCTAAGGTTCCAGAGACAAAATGCTCATGGCAAAATGAATTGAATTGTCAGAGCGAAAAGCATTGAGGGCATCTTGGGACTTGAAACTGAAGAGGAGACTATCTATCGAGATTCAGGCGATTTCGATTTTGGAGGAGTCATGCTTTGATTTCCACAAAGCTTGAAATAGTCAGATGATGGGAGATCTCAGGCCTTTCCCATGCCCCACAAGGGCTAGTTGCAGCAAATTCAACTTCTGATGGACTTCATTTGGATTGGCCGTGAAGGAGAATCCTGGATTTGCGGGAGGGGGAGGGGTTTGTTCGCTCGAGTGGGTTGAGGGTGAGGAGTTAGAAAGGGTGGGGTTTGGTTAGATGTGAGGGGTTTGGGTCGGATTGGAGTGGTTTGGAACAGAGTGGGAGGGCCGACTTGGAGGGTTAGGGTTTGGAGCTAGGGGGATGATTTGAGCGATAGGGTGGAATAGGTGGGTTTGGGAGGTGGGTCGTGGGCGTTTGGACGGGCCGATTGAGAGAGGGCGGGTTAGAGTTGAGGTTTCTTGGCCTGGCAATCTCCACGCTAAGGATTCTCCCATCCATCCGCCTGCCGTTAAAAACTCCAATCGCCGCATATGCATCAGCAGAATAGAGGAATTTGACAAACCCAAAACCTCGATGGCGATGCAGCTTCTCGTTCCACGGCGTGTAGGCGTCAGTAATCCTGCCGTATCTGCTGAAAATCCGGCAAAGATCTTCATCTGTGGTGTCGTAGGTGATGTTACCGACAAAGATTAGGAAACCGCCATTCCTTCTCTCCATGGAGTAGTTTGATACTATCTGGAGTTAGAAACCATGGGGCATTGCAAATCCTAACGGCAGCTTGTTAGTATGGCCTTTCCAAATAAGAAAAGGTATCATTTTTTAAATTTAGTTTACATCAGTTAGAGAAGCATTCTTAAAGACATATTGGGAAGGAAGGGATGCATTGAGGAAGAAGAAGAGCCCGTGAAGAGAGAAGGAATTATAGAAGTCAATGGAATGATTTTGAATAAGTTTTGGTGAATGAGATGGTCTTTGGAGATGGTTTTAAAAAAGAGAACCGAGGTTGTAGATGATTTTGGAGAGCGAGGTGAAGTTGGGGATTAATTCGGAGAGAGTGATGGAATCAAAATTTATGGGTTTTTTTTTTTTTTTTTGAAAGGAAAGGAAGGTAAAGAAAAATGTGAGAAGATAAAAGAAAAGTAAAGAGAATCTTAGGTTTTGAAGAAATAGATGATCTTGAAATTCTAAATATAAACTTTAAAAAAAAAAAAAAAAAAAAAGAGTTAAACTTCTTGAAAGTAAAAGATCCAAGAAAGTTGGAGAAATAGAAGAACATATAAATTGTAGATCTGTCTTTTGTTCTTTTATAGCGAAATTTTAGGGAAGAAAAGAAGAAAGGATATTCTTTGAGGGTGGTATGACTTGCAAGATGATTGCTATATATAGTGTGTCAAAGGAGTGATAAGGTTTTGATGATTGGTTGTTTAAATACCATGAAGTCTTATCTTCATTATTGTAATTAGAAAGTGAAGAAGAGAAGAGAGGAAGAAAGAAGGAAACTTCCCTATTTTCTATATTCTTACACAAAGCAACATAGCAATGTATATATATAAAGGGCTATTTGGATGCAAGCAAAGCTGTCTGTAAAGCACCTTGAATTGGCTAGCAAGGTAATGCTACCTGATTAGTTATTTTGTTTTTTTTTTTTTTTATTGTTTGTAAAGAACCTTCGAATACAATGGATTTGCACATCGACACATCTAGCACATGTAATCCAGATTAATGCTGGCACACATGCATGTAATTGAGATTGATACCTATACGGTGTTGGAAACGGTGGTGGATTTGTGCAAATCCAAAACCGTGTGAGAATCATATGAGCTAGCTATGCATACCGTGTGAGCTAGCTGTGAGATTAGATTTTTTATTTATTTTTTATTTTTTCTAAGTTTAGATTGCTAGTTGTGTTAAGATAAATAGTAGATTTCTTTCTGAATTTTTTCTTTCTTTAGCTGCCCTTAGGAAGCATCTAGATAGGATTTTTTTTTTTGTCTTTTCAGGTAAGGAGAAAAGCCTATAAATGGCACTAGTGTAATCGTTTCTAAGTATTAAGATTTCAACAGTTCAAAGCTCTCTCTTTTTCAGTTTTTATTTTCTTGTTTCATGGTGGTTGTGGCCACATGTTAGAAGAGTGGGTCTTTTTGAAAAAACCCAACAAAGTGGTATTATCAAAGCCATTGATCCGTGAGCCTCATCAGCAAAAAAAAAAAAAAAAAAAAAAAAAAAAACAAAAAACAAAAAAAAAAAAAGCAAAAAAATAAAAAACAAAAAAGGTCTTCAGCACTACTTTTAGTTTTTTGTTTTTCTGAGTCCGAAATACCCAAAACAAATCAGCCGTGATAAGGAGGTCATGCACTCTCGTTTTTGGGTTTAAAATACCCAACAACCAAAAAAAAAAAAAAAAAAACAAATCAGCCGTGAGGAGGCTGAACTGCATTCCAGTTGAACTGTTTTGGGTCTGAAATACCCACCAAAGATGTTTCTTCTTCATCATTTTTTTTATGTCCATATTTTTGCTTGTAAAAATTGTCAAGCCTGTTGTTTAGATTTTGCTTGAAAAATCTATGATTTTTCTTATTCTTTTTTGGCATCTCAAGTAGTGGATGGTCTATAACCTATCACAAGTTCTAGTAGCATAAATATTGTCCATCCCGATCATCAAACTATCCAGATTTTTTTATTTGTAAAATCTGCCAGTATTTTGTTTCTCAAGTAGTGGACGTTCTTTGAACTTTAGCTGCATATATATTGAAATATTTTAATGGCAAGCACAATACAACCCCAAATACCCAAGTTATCTAAGGGCAACTACGAAAACTAGTGCATACAAATGAAAGCCTTGTTTGGATCTCAAGATCTTTGGGAGATCATCACCGATGGGTATGAAGAGCCAACAACGGAGCAAGAAGCTGCCTACACCACCGAACAAAAGGCCAATATCAAGGATCAAAGAAAGAAAGATAAGAAAGCTCTTTTCCTCATCTATCAAAGGTTGGATGATTCCACCTTTGAACGGATCACTGAAGTAACTTCATATAAGCAAGCATGGGAGACCCTTAGTACCATCTTTAAGGGTGTTGATCATGTTAAAAATGTTCAACTCCAAACCCTTAGAGCAGAGTTCGAAGCGACTCACATGAAGAAAGATGAGAATATTACTGATTATTTTTCATGTTTGCTTGTAACTGTCAATAATTTAAAAATAAATGGTGAGAAGATTGAAGATGTCTGAGTTATTGAAAAGATACTTCGATCCCTTACAACCAAGTTTGAGCATGTGGTTATGGCGATCGAAGAATCAAAAGATATTGAGAAACTCTCCATTGAGGAGTTGATGGGATTGTTGCAAGTTCATGAGCAATGAATGCAGAAGAATGTCAGTTCCATGCCGATGGAACAAGCTTTGGAGTCAAGATTGACTCTGCATGATAACAATAGTAGACATGGAGGTTCACAATGTGGTGGACGTTTTGCTAACAATTGTGTAAGAGGCAGAGGGTACGGATACCAACAAAGACATGGCCAAAACCAGCAGAACATACTAATTTTCATGGAAGAGGAAATGGTAGAGGCAGATCGATGCGTGGGTGAAGAAGTACAAAGAACATCCAGTGCTATAATTGCAATAAGCTTGGCTACTATGTATCTGATTGTTGGAGCAAGCCGGTGAATCAAGACGAGCGATCCAACTATGCCGAAGCATCAGGACATGAACAAGAAAGCCCCACACTTCTCCTTGCACAAGAGAAAGGCAGTGATCAACATGATGTATGGTATCTCGACATGGGTGCAAGTAATCACATGTGCAACGACAAGAAACTCTTTGTGGAACTCATAGAAGGAGTTCATGGCGATGTAATGTTTGGAGACTCATCAAAAATGCCGATGAAAGGTAAAGGCAAAATCCAAATCTTTCAGAAGAATGGTATTCCAAACTATATCTCCAATGTGTACTACGTGCCCAACATGAAAAGTAATATACTGAGTCTCAGACAACTCCTCGAGAAAGGGTATGTCATGCACATAGAGAACTCTTCTCTTTCCATAAGAGATATGCATAGACGTTTGATTGTGAAAGTCCAGATGGCGAAGAATCGTATGTTTCCTCTCCATATAAACACGAAGCTTGAGAAGTGTTTTTATGAAAAAATAAAGAATGATTCCTGGATGTGGCATCTTCGCTTTGGCCATCTAAATTTCAGTGGCCTGAAACTTCTATCCTCATCAAGCATGGTGCATGGCTTGCCTGCTGTTGAAGCTCCAGAACATATGTTTGAGGTGTGCACACTTGAAAAATAACGAAGGAATTCCTTTCCGAGTGGAGTATCCCGAAGAGCAAGAGAACTGTTGCAATTGGTTCATACTGACATCTGTGAACCATTGGAGCCAATCTCTCTTGGAGGTAATAAATACTTTATTACCTTCATTGACGATTTCAGAAAATTGTGGGTGTATGTAATCAAAGAGAAGTCTGCTGCTATTATTATTTATAAAAATTTTAAGGTCCTTGTTGAAAAAAAAAGTGGTCTTAAAATCAAAACCCTCCGATCTAACAGAGGTGGAGAGTACACCTCAAATGTTTTTCGAGAATATTGCAGGGAACTTGGCATTAAACAATAACACACTGCAGCGTACATGCCACAACAAAATGGAATTGTGAAACGGAAGAACCGCACCATCCTCGACATGGCAAGGACCATGCTGAAGAAGAAAAGTTTACCAAAGAATTTCTGGGCAGAGGCAGTTGCATGTACTGCCTTTCTTCTCAATAGGTGTCCGACCAAGAGTGTCAAATTCCAGACATTGTAGGAAGCATGGAGTGGATACAAGCTAGCCGAGCATGGCGCACCTTAAGATCTTTGGGTGTGTCACCTACGCTCAAGTTCTAGAAGCGAGAAGGAAAAAGCTTGATGATCATGGCGAGAAGTATATCTTCATCGGCTACAGCGAGGAGTCAAAGGCATACAAGCTCTACAACCCACTAACCAATAAGTTGGTGGTGAGTAGAGATGTGGTGTTTTGTAAATAAGAAACATGGAAATGGAATGAGGAAAACTTAGCCAAAGAAAAGCAGGTCGAGATCGAAGAATACGAAGAAGAGAGACCTAAGAATCAAGAGCAGACATCCACATTACCTCCTTTGGATCGCAAAAGTCCAGGTGTATGCTCCATCTCTCCTGGAAGTACTTCATCAAATCAGAATTCATCCAGCACATTTTCATCCGATTCTCCTTCACCCTTGGCTCCTATTAAAATGAGAAGCCTCAACGATTTCTATGCAGAAACTGATGAAGTGAATTTGCTCTGCCTGTATGCGGACCACAAGCCTCTCACAGTCGAGGAGGCTGTGAATGAAGAATGTTAGAGAAAGGCTATAGAAGAAGAGATTCAAGCCATCAAGAAGAATCGAACATGGGAGTTGACCTCACTCCCTAAAGGCCAGAAGACCATTGGTCTCAAATGGGTGTACAAAATCAAGTGGAATGCCGATGGTAAGATCGAACGATATAAGGTAAGGCTCGTAGCAAAATGTTACAAACAGAAATATGGGGTAGACTATGAAGAAGTTTTCACCCCAGTTGCTCGCCTTGACACTGTAAGAATGATTATCTCCCTTGTAGCTCATCACAATTGGATGATCTACCAACTGGACATGAAATCCGTATTCCTAAATGGAATACTTGAAGAAGAAGTTTACGTTGACCAGCCTGAAGGCTTTGTCATGTAAGAGAAGGACCACAAGGTGTATCAGCTAAAGAAAGCTCTACATGGGTTGAAGCAAGCTCCCCGTGCTTAGAATGCACGGATTGACAGTTATCTTCAAGAGAATGGTTTTGTCAAATGTCCGTATGAGCATACCGTCTACACAAAGAAAAATGCCCGTGGTGATATGCTTATAGCTTGTTTATATGTTAATGATCTGTTGTTCACTGGGAATAACTAGGCGATGTTTAAAGAATTCAAGCAGGCTATGTTCAAAGAATTCGAGATGACTGATGGTGGATTGATGTCCTTCTTCTTAGGCATTGAAGTGAAGCAACAAGTCGACGGCATTTACATATCTCAGAAGAAGTACACAAAGGAATTTCTTGAGAAGTTTCAGATGGTCGACTGTAAAGCCGTAAATACACCTATTACAATAGGCCTGAAGCTCACAAAAGATGGAGAAGGAAGAAACGTCAACTCAACCATATTCAAGAGCTTAATCGAAAGCTTAAGGTATCCTACAATCACTAGGCCAGATATAGTCTACAGTGTTGGGCTTCTAAGCCAATATATGGAAGCGCCAAAAGAGTCGCACTGGCTAGCTGGAAAACGAGTACTGAGGTATATCAAAGGGACTATTAAGTTTAGTCTCTTTTATCCATACAATGATGAGGAGATGCTGTATGGATACTCTACTAGTGATTGGGGTGGTGACCAAGATGAAAGAAAAAACACCACAGGCTATGCTTTCTATCTTTGGTCGACAGCATTCACATGGAATTCAAAGAAGCAAAATGTGGTTACCCTGTCCACATGTGAAGCTGAGTATGTAGCAGCTACATCTATACTGTATGTGAGGTCATCTGGCTAAGGAATCTGCTAAAGGAGCTGAAACATCCACACGAGGAATCTACTGTTATATACGTGGACAACAAATCGGCAATCGAACTTGCCAAACATCCAGTTCAGCATGGAAGGAGCAAGCACATCGACACAAGATATCATTTTCTTAGAGATCAAGTAAAGTAGAAATTGGTTAAGCTGGAATACTGTCACACCATTGAACAAGTGGTAGATATCTTCACCAAAGCATTGTCGATTGACACATTCAGGAGACTTAGATCAATGCTTGGAATGAAGCCGGTTTTGGTTTGAAGGGAAGTATTGGAAACGGTGGTGGATTTGTGCAAATCCAAAACCGTGTGAAAATCATATGAGCTAGCTGTGCATACCATGTGAGCTAGCTGTGAGATTAGATTTTTTTTCTAAGTTTAGATTGCTAGCTGTGTTAAGATAAATAGTAGATTTCTTTTTGGATTTTTTCTTTCTTTAGTTGCCCTTAGGAAGCATCTAGATAGGGATTTTTTTGTCTTTTCACGTAAGGAGAAAAGCCTATAAATGGCACTAGTGTAATCGTTTCTAAGTATTAAGATTTCCGCAGTTCAAAGCTCTCTCTTTTTCAGTTTTTATTTTTCTGTTTCATGGTGGCTGCAACCACACGTTAGAAGAGTGGGTTTTTTATAAAAAAAAAAATAACCCAACATACGGAGCATTTTATTCCAAGTGCAGAACTTGGGATGAGCTTTTCCACCTCTTCACAAGAATCTATCCTTACTCTTTTTTTCTTTTCTCTTTTTTGGTACAAATCTATCTTGGCCATATTCCACCTTTCGAGGGTGTGATGTCCTTATTATTATCATTATTGTTTTATATATTCTTATGCATAAATAGGATTTAAACCATAGAGAAGATGTTTGCTCCGAGCTGCGCATGTTGGGCACAACTTTGCTTGGATCCATACAACCCCTAACAGTTCTGAGTGGTCCCATGGCATGTGAGACTAAGTGAGCCAAAATAAATATGCTATTAAATAAGGTTTCATCTAATATCTAATTACATGCTTTTCACGTGTACAATTTTTTTACTTTCAATCTACATTTACAATTCTCATTTGATGCACTCAACAATCACAATTTTCAATCAAAGACAAGTTTTCTATTCTCATCAATGACTCGTAGTAGGACACTTGCACGGTCCAGTCGATTGGACAAGATGTTTACTAGTTCTAGCAAACATTTCATGGGTTACAATATGAAAATCACATCAGTTGGATGATCTAATCCATCCATACGTGGGCTTCTTTTTATATTTATTTATTGCCAAACCATGGATGGGATGGTTAGGATTTTCTGATAAAATTGATTCTTTAGAACTGTAAGCAATAGATGATGGGGCCTAACAGATGGATGGCTCACTGCTGAATAGGCCTACTTTCCCATAAATCATGTTGACTGTCCACTAAATAGTTATTGTTTAGATGGTATGAATCATCTTATTAGTGGGAAATTTACATGGTGGCATAAGAAATATGTCCCGGACGTAATGCACAGCCAATATTGCTTGGTTAGACTGGCCAAGTGTCCCCTTGCAAGTAGAAAACTGCATGTCATGGTGCCTTGAGAGCAGATGATGATTTCCACACTTCTTTTTGGCATCACAAAAGTCCAACTCGAAAATCACCACATAGTAACAAGTGATTACTATTACACCCTACGTACATGGATGTGGGAAGGTGAAGGAACTCTGTGTGATGATCGAAAAGTACAAAATATAAAATATACATGAAACACCACTCTTCTTTGTCTAAATGTTTGCTTAGCCCACATTTGTACTATTCTTTGTTGAATGTTAATTTGCTTAGCCCACATTTGTCTAGACCATTGGAAAAAAAAAAGACCAATGGCTAGGTAGGCTACATTAGTTAGATCATCCACCTCATAGATTAAGTTATCTTGTTGCTAAGGTGGGCCAAAATTTGGAAACAAAGAGATAGTTTAGACATGATTTTTATTTTTATTTGTTTGGAGAAAGGTGGGAGCACGCCACCTGTAATTTTATTGATTTGAAAATGGTTATGTACAGCCATTCAGGTAGGTGCAAATACAAGAAACAACTGCCACACATATCATATAGACCAAGCAAAATACACAAAATTACGAAAAGAAAAAAGAACTAAAGTTTCTTTTTTTTTTAGGCACGAACTATACAAACATATTTTCCCTAGCTCCAATCATCTCACCGTCGTTGCTATTTAGGAAACACCATGGAAGGAAAATTTAAGGAAAGCATTCTATCAATAAATATATAGAATTCTCTCCTTCCCGTCCTCCAAAGTGCTAGGGTCCAGAAAAGCATCCCTAGACCTACTCCATGTCCAACTCCAAATCCTATCCACATTAATTTCCAATCATATTTCCATTCAGATTGCAATGTTGATAGAGTGGGCGGTGGTGCACTCTCTGCATCTTCACATTTCTTTGATAGTGGAGGTCCACACAATCCTAAGTTCTCTTTGAATGATTCGCTGTTAAATGTAAGAAACTGCCGACTTTGTGGTATTTTTCCTATGAGGAAATTCTGTGAGAGATTCAACACTGCAAGGAATGTTAGCTCTGTTAGCTGCCAAGGGATCTCTCCAGACAATTTATTATGTGAGAGATCTAATGATTCTAGATCCCTTAGATTCTGTAGTGATGTTGGAATTCCGCCTGTTAAATAGTTGTTGGACATATTGAGCACAAGGAGTGACTTTAGATCCCCAATTGATTCTGGGATATCCCCATGAAATTTGTTTTCTGAGAGATCCACTACAGTAAAGGCCGTAAGGATCTTTACTAGTTCCATCTGTAGCCCTTTGCTGACTACAGACACTTTGTTTTGATAGTACATGGAGCCTTTTATCATTTTGCTAAGGACAAAAGATTGGGATTTGTCCTCCCCCATCATTGCCTTCCAGGTCTTGAACATATTTGATGGCAAATTACCGTTGAAGCTATTGGAAGAGAGGTCAATGATCTGTAACAGTGGGAACGAGTTATTTGTAAGAGGATGCCCAATGGTGCCATGAAATTGGTTGGATCTCAAGACGAGAACACGCAACTGGGACAAAGCTCCCAACCATAAAGGGAAGGTGTCATGTATTTGATTGTTTCCAAGGTTTAATACCTCCAACATTTTGCAATTGGCCAAAGACCTTGGCACTTGGCCCTCTAATTGATTCCCGCTGAGATCAAGCGTTTGTATGCTACATCCCTCTTTAAATGTCTGAAGTAAGGTACCATTGAAAGCATTTCCTTGAAGATTCAACACAAACAAGGCATCACTAATCTCACCCAAACACGATGGAATCGGACCAATCAAGTGATTGTAAGATAAATCAAGGACTAATAGGAATGTTGTGTTGCAAACTGATCCAGGGATTTCTCCACTGAGGAGATTGTTCGAAACTGAAAAGAAAGTGATGTAGGGTGATGGGATTGGAAGTGAGCCTTCAAGCATGTTGGAGCTAAGGTCAAGGTATTGCAAGGCACTCAACAAAAGTTGGGGAGACGATTCTATTCCCTGTAGAACATTGTGAGAAAGATTTAAAGAGTATAAAGACCCATTGCCAACCTCCCATATCCATTTGGGTATTTCACCACTAATTTTATTGAAGGAAAGGTCCAATTGCCTCAACTGATCTTGATTTCTCAAGAAATTTGGAAATGTGCTGATGTTGCAAGATCGTAAGAACAAAGATTGAATCTGGGGGATGGAAACAAATGTGGAATTACTACTGCCATCTTGGACTGACAAGTTGTTATCTGAAAGATCCAGATAGTAAAGTTTTTTGAGGTTATGAAATAAGCCTGGCTCCACAACACCACTGAAATTATTGGAAGAAAGGGAAAGTAGTTGAAGCTTGGTAAGTTGAAAGATAAATCTCGGTATCATCCCCTGCAATTTATTGTTACCCATATGGATGGACTCCAGCTGTGAGGAAGAAGCATTGTGAAACTCGCCAAGTTGACCACTAAGTTGATTACCTCGGAGATGCAGCCTCACTAATGATGGGAGTGAAAACAATGACGATGGAATGGTCCCATTAAGCAAATTATTCCCTAAGCTTATGTCTTTTAGATTCAGAAGTTCATTTCCATATGAAGAAGGAATTGGGCCGCTTAATCTATTGGATGAAAGATCCAAGTATTGAAGTTTGGTAAGGTTGGAAAGTGAGGATGGTAATGATCCAGAAAAGTTGCAATTGCTGAGGTCTAATATACGCGAGAATTTGAGATTACTTGACTGAATCTGGTATATTTCCTGAAAACCCTGTGCCGGATAGGATCAATTGCTGTAGCGTATTGTTTCGAGGGAATTCTGGCAAATAGCTGGTCAGAAGTGGATTCCCAGAAATATCAAGGATTTGTATGTTTGGCTGCTGGAAAATACTGTCAGGGAATCTTCCATGCAATCCACACTTTTTAAGGAACAGATAAGTCAAGTTGGACAAGTTCCCTGTGAAATTGGGAACTGCAGAGGAGAGATTGTTATAGCTGAGGTCAAGTTCAGATAAGAAATGGAGCTGTGAAAGGGAAGAATAGATGGAGCCTGAAAGACCACAATTTACTAAGCTCAACTTGCGGAGACTGTTGGGAAGCTGGGCACTGCAGAGGAGAGATTGTTTTGACTGAGGTCGAGTTCAGATAAGAAATGGAGCTGTGAAAGGAAAGAATAGATGGAGCCTGAAAGAAGACAATCTTGTAAGCTCAACTTGCGCAGATGAGGGAGTGGGAAGAGTAAGGGCTGGCCCCACTCACTACCCAGCGCCAAGATGTGTACCCAGTTAAGGTAGAGTTCACTCAGATTGTACATGTTTTGGACGAGTGCTCCAATGCTTGGGTTTTCGAGTTTCAAGTATTGAAATTCAGAACCATTCATATGTCGATTGTAAGAAAGATCGATAGAAACCAAGGTGGTTAAGCGGGAGATTTCCAGTGGGATTTGGCCGTAAAAGGATGACCAAGCGAGGTTGAGATGGGTCAAACTGGTGAGCTGGTCAAACCCAGATGGGATTAGAGTGGGATCAAAGTAATTGTAAGCAAGGTTGAGCCTCTGGAGGCTCCGAAGATGAAAGAGGCTTTCAAAATCAATCCTACCAGAGATAGAGAGCTCACTGAGGTCGAGGCCGATCACGACCAGTGGGTCCATCGCAGGTGATGCCTTCCCAAGAGCAGCAATCGGTATTGTTTGAATTCCAAGAAGAGAGAGTAGAGAGGGTGGAAGCAGTGAAGTTAAAACGATGCTTGAGGTGGAGTAAAGCAGAGAAGTGATGATGGTTGCATTGTTGGGTAGTTAGAAAGAGGAGATGATAAAAAGAAGAGAATGAGAAATGATGGGTTTTTGGAAGAAAATAGGAGAGCCATTAGTTAATAATTTAGGATGTGTAAGAATAGAAAGTTTGAGCTTTATTTATAGACAAAAATTTAAGTGGTTTTACGGCTGCAAAGACTCATACGTATGAATTTCACACGAGAGCCATTCATAAGAGTAGCTAGTCACCAGAGGAAGAGAAAACGTTGTGGGTATTTACATACACAGCGGATTGGCTGGTGTACCACACACCACCGACCTGGCTGGTATGTTGACGTCACCAAGTTACGTGAGTCACATGAGGTATGCGTTATATCGAAACCGTTGGTCCACTTGGCATGCTCGTCTCAAGGCTTGAGAGGCAAAATAAGAGAGATCCAAAGATTAAGTGCACCACAATGCATGGCATGTGTTTTGGAACAGTATGATGTTTGTTTTTCCTCTTCATCTAGGTCTGTGTGACCTTATAAACATATTGGATTAAAAATAAACGTTAGTGTGGGCCTATGAATGTTTCATTGGTGAAAATCATAATTCCATTGCTATTTGTGGTGTGATCCACTTAAGCTTTGGATATGACTTATTTTTGGGGTCATTTAATAAAATAGGTGGACCGTATGGATATAATAAATACATCATTGAGAGACTCGTGTAACTTTGACCTCATTTGAACCGTTAATACAACTCTGAGCTCGGTGAGTGGATTTTCTGCCAAAGCCTCTAGTAGGAAGTTTCTGCGCTGGTAGGCTAAGCGGGGCCCACCGTGATGTTTATGAGAAATCTATACTGTGCATCTATTTTGAGAGATCTTTTTAAGATATGAGACCAAAAATGAGGTGGATCTAAAACTCAAGTGCACCACACAGGAGGAAATAACAGGGATTTAGTGACCACCCTTTGAAACATTCGTATGTCCAAAAAGTTTCATATCAGGCAAAGTTTTCAGTGTTTTCACTTAGGTGGACCACACCACAGGAAACAATGGTGATTGACTGCCCACCTTACTCTGTGGTAGGTTAAAACATTTCTGGATTAGGTGCGCCCTGTCTCACCCAACGCGGTCTTGTCCTGACCGTGGAGCCCACGTTGATGCATGTATTGTATATCCAAGCTGTCCATCCATATTTCTGCTCCTTTTGAGGGCATTAACACACACACACACAAAATAATAATAATAATAAATGAGCACAGTCCAAATCTCAAGTTTCCCACAGTGCTGATTGAATTCCCACCATTAAAAATTTCCTAGGGCCCACTGTAATACCCACCATGAGTTTATTTGCCATCAAACCTGTAGATGAGGACACAACGACCTCGATGAAGGGAAGAACAAATATCAGCTTGATCAAAAAATTTTGTAGCCCACAAAATTATTATTATTATCATTATTTTTGTGGTGGATGTTCAACAACTACTGTTTCCCGGTGTCGTCCACTTGAGATTTGGATTATGATGAGCATTATGGTGGGCCTTAAGGAGTTTGTAATGGTGGGCATTCAATTAGCATCGTTTCTTATGGTATGGTCCACCTGAGATTTGGATCCACTTAATTTTTGGGTTCATGGCATATAAGAAGCCGGAAAATGGATGGATGGTCTGGATAAACAATAAATACATCAAGATGGGCCCACGGTTATGGCCACACTCAATCTGGAAATTCTCATCCTAGCTATGCAACCTGCGTTTAGAGAAAATTGATGTGGATATTTTAGTCATTTTAAAATAATCATAAGATAAGTGGGAGAAAACTAACATAAGGTACTGTAACACCCTGAAAATCGGGGGTCGAGTAGAAACCCAACTCCCGAGTTCCAACACATCATTTATGCAACATATTTAATGATGATTGTATGTTGCCTGTATTAGTGCATAAAACATGAATGAGATTAAGCCAAATCAGCAAAACATAATCCAGGGACAGTTATAATATGCAAGCGGAAGACTGAAACAAATATGTATAACTTTATAAACCAGTATAGATCCCCAAAGGATGTATGCGTTGCCAGGTCAATAATTACAAGTATTGTTTCAAAATACAAAATGTAAAAAAAAATGTAATAGTCCACTACAAGTATAACCCTGAAGCCCCGTCGATCAGAACGATCTATATAAACCCGCCTGAATACTGCATATATGAGAAAGCATCCTCATCGTCTGCGAAGTCTGGCTCTGCCTCATCAGTCGGGTCTCCATCTGCAACTAAGATAGAGTCTGGTTGGTGTTTAAAATACCGTCCTAGAACGTGGGAGTGAATGATCAACTCAGTGGAACAATAAAGCAAAGGTTAACATGTTATCAATTCAATCAAGCAGTAATGATAAAAAAAATACAATCAAACATCCCTAAGTACTCTGATTAATACAGAAATGGTTGTATAAATGATGCATGCCCTCGCCTGCACTCCCTCTGCGATCTTCATCTAATGGTCGCGCATGTCAGTCACTTCCTCAGTGCTCTCTACTCAACGGCAAACGGCACATGCAGTGTGGTGCATGAGCGTGATTACCAAGTTCTTATTAGTCCTTTTCATACAGCAGGATTGGAAAACTAAGGTACCTCCCATATATCAATACCCAAACAATGATCCATTCTAGGGTCGTCAGTCCTAGTAAATCTCATACGAAGTTGCGGTTCTAGGTCACTGCAAAGGACTGGTCACCTGATCAGTGCAGGCCTAGTTTATACTCTAGTTGTTACGGAAAGGCTTGTCACCTCATCGCAGTTTCAGAGTATGCTCGGTGTCACTACAAAGGGCTCGTCACCTGACCAGTGTAGGCCGACAGCTCGAATACAGCGTCCCATACCACCGTATTCGACTCACGAGCTTATGTTGCTCACTGGTCACTACAGGTGGACTCGTCGCCCGGCGTAGGCCGACAGCTCGACCATGGTGTCCCATACTACCATGTCCGGCTCATGAGTCTTAGCGGATCAAGGTACCTAGGTTAACGGAGTTTCCACTGGTGAGTTTGGTACCCTAGGTTCAAGCAATAGCGTCCAAACATGGTGAACATACATCGAGCCAGTCGGGTTACTTGATGAGCTCAACTAACATGAGTGCATGTTGAGTTGATCGACATAAAGTGCGTAAGCACTCCGTGTGGCCTAACCACTGTCGACATCCCAAGTACAGCTCGGATTCATTGACCACGTCCTGTGTGGTGAGACAACCTCAGCCACCAATTCGAGGTCTATTACCGATTTCCTGGACTATATAATAGCCCCAACCACATTCAATTATAACAAAAAATTATATGAGATAATCAGAGCAGTAATGGATCAATAATTCCAATCATATAAGCATTTGAGCATTTTATGGATTACAACTTAAACATGAATTCACACATGCATTTCATACTTAAACAGACACTATAATATAAAATATATGGAGGAAATCATACACATAGTTAAGGTAGTTGAGAATCATATCTCAACACTCATACAAAGTACAAATTACTAACTACTAATTCATTCAGACATTTTTACAAACACTTAGTCTACGCATTCCGACATACATGACGTATGTTGGTTATAATATGAATTAGGGCAAATCCTTTCGTCAAGGAGTTGTCACCTACACGACAATCATATACCCACGATAGTTAGTCATGGCGAGCACAAATACAAATTCTATACTCATTCAGACATTTTCACAAACACCTAGGCTACACATTATAACATACACGACGTATGTTGGCATAACATATATTAGGGCGAATCCTTTCGCCAAGGAGTTGTTACACATACAAATAGCATATATTCATGGCAATTTATCATGGCAAACACAATTTCAAATTCCATATGTATACGATCATTTCTACCAACACCTAGAATACAATATATTCAACATAGTTCATGCATATCTGTATCGCAAAACAAACAACGCATTTGGCATGTGAAATGGCACCCACGTCAGTAATAAGTCATTAATCGACATTAAAAGCCTTAAAAACCATAACCTATATGTTTATAGTCTGCACCTTTTGCCGGTAAACGCGTAACAAATTCAGTTTAGACATTAAGTCTTTGTCAACGGAAGAATGACAACCTATAGCATGAATTAGGTTAGTTATTTCATCGCTTACACTATCTGAAACCCTAAAACAGATTAGGGTTAGGTTTTCTTACCTAAGAGCGGGATCGGAATCGTCCGAATAGCGATAGAGGAATGGTGGATAAGCACGTAGAACAGCGAGATTGAGTCATGAGAACAATCTCCCACACTCTCCCTCTCTTTCTCTTTCTTTCCTTCTTTTTTCTTTCTCTTCTCTCTCTAGGGTTTGCAAAATTGTATGTGAAGATAGAGAGAGGGTTTAAGGCCCTTATATAGGCCCAGAACTGACCGAAATGGCCCCAGGGCCATGGTATACTTAGGTTGCAGCCAAATGAGGGTTGTTTCGATCCAACGGAGCACTTTTAGAGGCCCCTTTTCTACGTGCAATCGGACTTAAGCTTCCTGACATAGAATCTAGGTCGATTTAGGTATTCGGTCCGATTGGATTTATAGATCGACCGTGGCAGACCAATTTTAATTCAACGGTCACCGGCACTCGATCAGGGCCACAAGTATGCTGACATGTGTTGAAAATTTTTCCTGATTCGAGGGTGTAATTGGGTCAAATTCTGACGGTCTAAAAGCTTAGATTTGGCCTGCAAGAGAACGGTCCAAATCACTTAAATTTGAGTTCAATTTCTAAAGATATTCGCGTTTCTCACACACTTCTCTCTGAGCTCAAGTTGTGCGTTTTTGGGTATCATTAGGACTTGATTTCCAAGATGATTGTCAAGCCCAGTAAAGCGGTCATAAGCGTTTAGTTTCGTGGTCATCAGACTTTCGACGTGCGGTCCAGGTCCGATACGAAGTTTTAATGTGCTCCCGTGAGCAACTGGGTAATGAGATTGATAATAGATTTCAGGGTAATGTAGCATTAATGATTCTGCAAGTTCTGGGTCTTGTAGTTCGTATTTAAAGTGGTTCAAACGGATTTCACAGCTAATCTAGTTTAGTACTAGTTAATTTCGTCTAATTTCTAAAGGATTTAGTCCTGAGTGATTTCTTCTTGAGGTGTTACTCGGGTCTTTGTACGGATTTTTCCGAGATGTTACAAGTATGTAACGCCCTGAAAATCGGGGGTCGAGTAGCAACTCAACTCCCGAGTTCCAAAACATCACTTATGCAACATATATGTTTATGATTCAATGTTGTATGTGTTAGTGCATTAATCATGAGTGGGATTATACCAAAACAGTAATTCATACTCCAGATCAGTTGTAAAATGCAAGCGGAAGACTGAAAGATATAAATAAACATATACGAGTCAAAAGATCATGATCGGTCTCCAGAGTATGAATATAACACTGAGTCACTGTGTACATGAAATATTACAAGTAATATTACTAAAGTCAAAAGTATCCAAAAATGGTTCAACTGTAATAAAACCCTGTAGCCCCGCCGAGCAGGAGAGCCTAAGCGAAGCCATCCGAGAACTGCATGTAAGAGTACTCGTCCTGATCATCGTAATAATCAGGCTCCACCTCAGGAGTCACACCATCATCTGGAATCATGATAGAGTCTAGTTGGTGTTTAAAATACTGTCCCGTAACGCGGGAGTGAGTAATCAACTCAGTGGAACAATAAAGCATAGGTTAGCATGTTATCAATTTAGTCAAGCAGTAATGATAAAGTAGTAAATCACACATTCTTAAGTACTGTTGTTAATGCAAGAATGGTATGGATGTATGATGCATGCCCTCGCCTACGCTCCCTCAGCGACTTCATCTCACGTTCGCGCATGAACAACACTGCGTCAGTGCTTGATCTGCAACGCCTGAACGCACGCGTAATGCGGTGCATGCATATGATTACTAAGTTCTTATTAGTCATTTTCATATAGCAGGATTAGGAAACTAAGGTACCTCCCTTATTTCATTTCCCAAACAATGATCCATTCTAGGGTCGTCAGTCCTAATAAATCTCATACGATGTTGCGTTTCTAGGTCGCTGCAATGGGCTCATCGCCAAATCATTACAGGCCTAGCTTATACTCTAGATGCTACGGAAGGGTTGTCGCCTCCACGTAGACTCAGTGTATGCTCAAGGTCACTACAAAGAGCACGACTAGGGCTGCCAGGGCTGTTGCACGAAATCATTACACTACTCCCCCATCACCTGACACGGCTTTATCATCAAAACATTGTAGGCCGACAGCTCGAATACAGTGTCTTATACCACCGTATTCGGCTCACGAGTCTAGGTTGCTCACTGGTCACTACGGGGAAGCTCGTCGCCCCAGCGTAGGCCGACAGCTCGACCACGGTGTCCCATACCACCATGTCCGACTCATGAGTCTTAGCGGATCGAGGTACCAAGGTTAAACGGGATTTCACTAGTGAGTTTGGTACCTTAGGTTCAAGCAGTAGCGTCCAAACATGGTGAACAAACATAGGACCAATCAGGTTACTTGACGAGCTCGACTAGCACGAGCGCACATTGCATCGATCGACATGAAGTACATAAGCACTTCGTGTGGCCTAACCACTGCCAACGACCAACACACGACTCGGATTTGTCAAACACGTCCTTCGTGGCGAATGAATCTCAGCCTCGACTTCAAACCTGTTACCGATTGCTTGGACTATACAATAGCTCCAATCACATTCAATCCGTAACCAGAAAGCATGTATAGTAGTCTAAGCGAGTTAACAAAGTAATTCAAATATGTTAACAAGCATGTTATAAAGCACAATACAAACAGGAATTACGAACACATACATTTCATAAGTAAGCGATTAAATTAACAACTTGCATGGAGGAAATCATATACATCTCTAAGGTATTTAAGAATCCTATCTCAACACCTACCTAAAGCACTATCATCTAAGTACTTACTCATACAAGCATTTTTCACAAACACTTAGACTACACTCATTTAACATACATAACGTATATTTAGCCAAAACATGTATTAGGGCGAATTCTTTCGCCGAGTAAGTATTACACATATATAGATCATATACACATAGTAATTAATCATGGCAAACACACTTTCATATTTTGTACGTATACGGTATTTTCTACAAATATATAGAATATACTAAATGTCATAATTTACATACGTAACTGAATCGCAAAACAAACATCGCATTTTGCATATGCAATAACACCCAGATCATGAATCTATCATTATCTGACATTGAAAGTTTTGAAAACCTTAACCTATACGTCTATAGTCTGTACCTTATACCGTAGAAGCGAGTAATGGACTCAATTTAAATATCCAGTCTTTACCAACGATAGAACAGCAACCTATGGTATGAAATAGGTCAGCTGCTTCATCATTTACTCTAGTCAAATCTCTAGAACTGATTAGGGTTAGGATTTCTTACCCGAAAACGGAATCAGAATCGCTAGAAAAACGATACGGTGGTGATGGATAGGCATGTAGAATAGCGGGGATCGATTCCCAGGAATGATTCCAACTTCACTCTGACTTTACTCTCTTCTCTCTCCCAAGGTTTTCTCAAAATTGTGTGGAGTGAATGAGAGAGGGCTTAAGGTCCTTATATAGGCCTAAAACTAATGAAAATGGCCCCAGGGCCAACGTATACTTAGGTTATGTCCAAAGTGCATCTGTTTCAGCTCAACGGAGCTCTTCCGGAGCCCCCTCTTGAGCCAAAGGTCAGACTTAAGCTTACTGACCTTGGATCTAGGTCGAGTTAAGTTTTCATTTCAATTGGGTTTCAAAATCACACGTAGCGAACCAGTTTCAGTTCAACGGTCACCGCTTCTCGATCAGGGTTATAAGTATACGGACATGTGTATGAAATTTTTCCTGATCCAAGGGTATATTTGGGTCAGATGTCGATAGTCTGATTGCTTATATTAGTCCCGCAAGCGACAGGTCTCAGATTACTTAAATTAGGTTTAATTTTTAAAGAAATCTACATTTTCTCACACGCTTCACTCCGGGCTCAAGCGAATAGCCCCGGGACACAATCTGGATTTGATTTCTGAGATGGTTGTCAAGCCCAGCAAGGCGGTCCTAATTATATAATTTTGTAGTAATCGGACTCTCGACCTGTGGTCTAGATCTGATACGGAGTTTCAATGTGCTCCCGAGAGCAACTGGGTAATGAGATTGATCCTAGATTTTAAGGTAACCTAGCGTCACTGATTCTACAAGTTTTGGGTCTTGCAGATCGTATTTAAAGTGGATCAAGCAAATTTCATAGTTAATCTAGTTTAACACCTAGTTAACTTTGTCTAATTCCTTAAGGATTTGATCCTGAGTGATTTCTACCTGAGGTGGTACTCGGGTCTTTATATCGAATTTTTCGAGACGTTACAATCTACCCCCCTTAAAAGAAAAATTTCGTCCTCGAAATTAGTACCTTTTCTTACTCCTCGAGAATCTGAGGGTAGTTCTTTCTGACCTCGGTTTCAGTTTCCCAAGTAGCCTCTTCCTCTGTCTAATGTGTCTATAGCACTTTCACAAGTGGGATGACCTTGCTACGCAACACCTACTCCTTCCTATCTAGGATACACGTCGGATGCAGTACATACTTTGTGTCCTCATTTAACTGTACCTGCTCTCATTTGATGATATGTGAAGGATCAGGAACGTACTTCTTTAACATAGAAACATGAAATACGTTATGCACACCCGTAAGTGGAGTGGGCAAAGTCAAGCAGTATGCCACCACACCCACTCGGTCAAGTATCTGGAAAGGGCCAATGAACTGCGGCATAAGTTTTCCCTTCTTGCCAAACCAAAGGACTCCCTTCATGGGAGAAACTCAGAGAAATACATGATCTCCAACTTCAAACTCCAGCGGTCGCCACCTCGTATCACATAGTTTTTTTGTCTGCTCTGTGTAGTAAGAAGTCGACGCCTGATAATATCAATCTTCTCTGAGGCCGCCTATACTAACTCTGGGCCAATCAAACTGCGCTCGCCGACCTTTGTCCAGCAATGTGGTGCTTGGCAAGGGCGCCCATACAAGGCCTCGTAAGGAGTCATACCAATAATCGCCTGAAAACTGTTATTGTAGGCGAACTCTGCATACGGGAGATAGTCATCCTAACTGTCCTTGAAGTCCAAAACATAGGCCCGCAACATATCTTCCAAAATCTGATTCACTCGCTCCGTCTGCCCATCGGTCTGTGGGTGGAATGTAGTACTGAACTTCAACTTCACACCCATCGCTTCCTGGATACGAGTCCAGAAGATAGATGTGAATCGCGTGTCTCTGTCTGACACAATCTCCAAGGAAACTCCATGCAAACGCACTATCTCCTTAATGTACAATCTAGCCAACTCTTCTGCGGAGTTCGAAACTCTGATCGGAAGGAAATGAGCCGACTTCGTTAACCGGTCGACGACCACTTAAATGGAATCATGTCCCTTCCTCGTCTTCGACAGCCCCGATATGAAATCCATAGAGATGAAGTCTCACTTCTATTCAGCTATAAGCATGGGCTGAAGCAGTCCAGGAGGTCGAGATGTTCAGCCTTGACCTGCTGGCAGGTGAGACAACGGGACACAAATTCTGCTATGTGGACCTTCATATTGTCCCACCAGTACGATCTCTTCATGTCCTGATACATCTTCGTACTACAGGATGCAACGCAAGCTTTGATTAGTGGGCAGCCTCGAGAATCTCCTGTCTCAAGTCATGAATGTCTGGGACGCATAGGCGGCCACGGTATCGTAGGCCCCCATCTGTGCCAACTCTCCACTCAGAGTCCTTGTCATTGCTAACTTACTCTCGAAGCTCAGATAGTCGCGCATCGCCCTTTTGGGCCTCTATAATCCTGTCATCCATAAGTGACCGCACCTGAATGTGCGTGACACTCACGAATGACTCCTCCACAGTGAGTTTCTGCTCGAAGTCCCATACAAACTCCACCATGTGTCATTCTTCAACCATCAGCGGAGCCGCAAATACTATCGCCTTCTTGTTGCTCAATGCATCAGCCACAAGGTTAGCCTTGCCAGGATGGTAGGAAACCTCGAACTTAAAATCCTTTAAGGTCTCCATCCATCGGCGCTGCCTCATATTCAAGTCCTGTTGAGTGAATATATAGCGAAGGCTCTTGTGGTCGCAGAAAAGCTCGAACTCCTCTCCGTAGAAGTAATGTCTCCAGAGCTTTAATGCAAATATGACCGCTGCTAACTTGAGATCGTGCGTGGGATAATTCTCTTCATGTTTCCTCAACTGTCTTGAGGCATATGCAATCACCTTGTCCTTCTGCATAAGGACACAGCCCAAACCAGCGCGAGACGCGTCGGTTTATATAATATACTTGACCCCTTGCTTTGGCAATACTAGCACAAGGGCGGAAGTCAGTCTATCCTTCAACTCCTGGAAAGCTACTTCTGCCTTCTCATTCTAGGTGAACTTCAGATCCTTCCGTGTCAACTAAGACAACGGTCTGGCTATCTTCGAGAAATCCCGAATGAATCGTCAGTAGTACCCCGCCAGTCCAAGAAAACTCCTCACCTCAGTAACCGAACCAGGCTGCTTCTAGTCCTGAACCACGGCTACCTTAGCAAGGTCCATAGTTATTCCTTCCTTAGACACCACATGTCCCAGGAACTTGACTTCCTCCTGCCAGAAGTTGCACTTCTTGTACTGTGCGAACAAATGATTCTTCCTCAGAATATTTAAGACTGTTTGTAGGTGTTCCTCGTGCTCTTCCCAACTCGCAGAGTATATCAGGATGTCATCGATAAACACGATGACAAATCGGTATAGAAATTGCTGAAATACCCGATTCATCAAATCCATGAACACGGCCGGAGCGTTCATAAGACCGAACGACATCATAAGGAACTCGTAATGCCCAAAACTGGTCCTGAAGGCCGTCTTCTGTACGTCCTCATCCCTGACGCGCAACTGATAATACCCTGACTGTAGATCAATCTTCGAGAAGTAACGCACCCCTTTCAACTGATCAAATAAATCATCAATCCTGGGCAAATGATACTTGTTCTTCACGGTCAATTGATTCAACCTACGATAATCAATACATAATCGTAGCGACCCATCTTTCTTCTTGACAAACAACACAGGTGCTCCTCAAGGAGACACACTGGGTCGTATGAACCCCTTCTCTACGAGTTCGTCAATCTATTTTCGCAGTTCCTCCATCTCACATGGAGGCATCCGATACATAGGTAATGAAATAGGGGTCGCACTGGGCACAAGATCAATAGTAAAATCGATCTCGCGCCGAGGAGGTAACCCAAGGATCGTCCTGAACACTTCTGAAAATTTCCGAACTACTGGCATGTTTCCTAACGTCGGCCCATCAACATGCTCTAGTAAAGCGGTGTAACATCCAACACGGCATGACCAACTAACCTGCACTGGAAAAGTGAAGACCGTGCCATCAGGTCCGTTGGTTGTCACGACCCGATTATCGCAATCAATCTCTGCCTTCATCTCGGTGAGCCAGTCCATACCGAGGATAATGTCGTAGTGCCATAGTAGGGCGACAATGAGGTCAACGAATACTGTTCTGCTACCCAAGTCTACTGAGCAACCCTCACACGTCCGTGTGACATCCGAAAAAGTTCCAATAGCAGTAATGAGTCTCACTCCCTTGGTGGGAGTCGTATGTAAAGCTAGACGCTTAACTGCCGCACATAAAATGATGGAGATAGTGGACCCAGTGTCCACCAATAAAAAGACAAGAGTACCTTGAACATGTGCAATGACCTCGAAGGCCATAGGTGTTGTCTCTGGCTCTTCTGTTGTAAGCGCATGAACATGTGCTTGCTGAGGTCGATTGGGCTAAGGCACCATAGGTCGCTAAGGCGGCCTAAACCAAGGTGCAGGGGGGTCGGAAGGATGGATGTGCAGGGATAGTACGTAGGGGTGGTGCTGAAATGGCCTGGGGACGACTGCGGTCGATCTTCTGCGGCGGCGAGAACCCACTGTCTCTCATATGCACGAAACAGCTCTCCGCTGGGTGGTCTGGCCTCCCACAGTAGGTACAAGTCATGCCCGGTTGCCGCATCGGAACTGGTGGCGCTAACATCCTGGGAGAAGAGTCTGTGGAGGCCTCTTGCCGAGGAATGACCTACTCAGCATATCTGGTCAAGGCTTAGGGACCATAGGTCCACGAGTACATGCCAACCGATCCCGTCCTGCTCTGCTCACATAGACATGTGCATCAACTCAGCGTAGGAGGATATGCTAACACAGCACATCTTCGAGCAAATATCAGGGCGCAGGCCCTTAGAAAAGCACCGCATCCGCATCTATGCGTCGGTAAGGATTGTAGGAACATATCGGCCCAGCTCCGTGAACTGATGCTCATACTCAGTCACTGTCATGCCTCCTTGTCTGAGGCGCAAAAACTCATTCTCCTTCTCGTGCCGGTACGTCTGGGGATAGTGCTTCTCATAAAAGCAGAACTCGAAATCTGCCCAGGTCTAGATATAGCCAACCGCAACAATCCGCAATACACTATCCAACTACAGGCTAGCCTCTTTTCTAAACATAAAGGTGGCCAACTCAACCTGCTCTTGCTCGGTACAGTGTAGCATTCTCAGCTTCTTGGAGATGCGGTCAAGCTAATATTCTGTCTCCTCGGGTCTGTGAGAACCCGTAAAGGTAGGAGGCCTCAAGCGCTGGAATCGCTCGAGTAGACCACACGTACCCAGATTCCCCGTAGGGTATGTAGCAGGTGTAGGGGGAGGCACACCCTCATCCTGATCAGAAGGCCCTACTGTCTCAGCAGGACGTATAGATGGTGAAGGTGGAGCAGCACTTCCACCCTGAGCTAGGGCCCCTGCAATCGTAGCTAAGAGCTGCTGGTGCTGCTGCTGCATCATCATCATCAACTGCTCCAACCTATCAGCAGGTGGGGCAGGCTCAGGCACATGCTATGTCGAAGATGACGCACGGTTCTGCTCACAAACCAGTGGTGTGTACGGTGGCGGTCCAACTGCAGGACCAAGAGAAGGCTGAGACTCAAGTATCGTCTCACGAACAAGGCCCAATCCGGGGTCCGTATGACCATCCCTCTGGGGAGGTGTCTGATCCATAGTATCAGTGAGTGCGAGGCATGCCGTGCTCCACGTGACTTTCCATGGCATACCTATATGACATAGGGTGCAACTCAGGTCAGATTCAGTATACACACAAACTTATGACGCAGCATTCATACACAAAGTAAAGCAATTTCATGCATTTCATTTACCAAAATTTGTCGTAATACATGGAATACAGAGTTACATAAATCATGACAGAAAATACATGTGAGCTAATACAACCCAAGCTTCAAACACTGAAAACTTTCTACTACTATTTCACTATTAGGTCCAGCAACACCAACACAACATAACCTAAAGCAGTAACCAAAACAAGTTGCTAGATAACTACAGGGATGACTAGGCATCCGAGTCTGGCGATGGAGGAGGGGCACCCTTATCCCGTAGACAGCACAGGATAGTCTTCAGCATACGAGTCACTTTCTTGAACTTATGTTTCACAAGGCCCCGAAGATCCATAATATCCTGTCATAGGACCGCCTAACCCTGTTGTAGGGCAGCATGATCCTCCTCAAGTCAAGTTATACGAGCTTCCCTAGCAGCCCGATCAGTGTCCTGCTCCGGTGACGTAAGAGGGGAGCTCTCCTCCGTATCATGGGCCTCTTCTTCTTCCTCGCTCTCTTCCTCTTCTATTTCAGCTCCGCCTTCATCCTTACTTTGCTCTTCTTCACTCTCTGTCTCATCCTCACTCTCCTCAAGTCGGGCTTGTCACTGTCATGGCCCAATTTTCATCTCATTGAGAGTGGTCTCATTGATGAAATGTTGCGACACTGGAAGTTCTGCACCAAGACTGTAGCTGAACTCGCGTGCAATCTTGCATATAAGCTGGCCGAAGGGGAGCGAATCAGTCCTTCTGTTTGAGCGTGTAGTCAGAACGATCTGTCGCAAAACATATGTAGGCAAGCATAACTTCTCACCCAGTCCCGCTTGGTATAGAAAATCTACCATCAAGCGCGTACACTCACTATGATTGCTCCACCTGGGATAGACGTTAAACATGTAGATATAGTAGAGTAGATGGAAATCATCCTTCATGTTTGACGCCAGGAGGCTATTATTCGGCTGTCATTAAACCAGTCGACCATAAAGGACACGTGTACGACGATCTCTTTCACGTGCACTATTCAGATTCGTCTCGCTCGCGTGAACCTAGCCAAGTTGTATTCCCAGGAGTCGAGCTATCAGGCCAGCATCAATTGTGGCCTCCCGACCTCGTCCCAAGGGAATCTTGAACTGCAAGGGTTCCAGCGTCGGCTCTCGAATATGGGCATAAAATGCACGGACAGTGCCCACATTCGCACGATATGTTCCCTTAAACACAGGGCCCCAACTGGCCTCATCCAGGCGCTCCAGCAACAGATATTCTCTAAAGAGCCGCCATCCACCTGAGTTTCAAAAAGGACCCCACAGCCCTCATAAACACAATGCTATAGCTCTGCCAATAGAGCTCTCGGGAGAGGAGCTTGGAGGTCGAGGTCCCATTTAGTACGCACCTCGCGTTCAACGCCTGTGCTTGCGGTGGTGCCTCACGGTCTTCTTGTACGAGTAGGGTGGCTAGGCCAGGCTTCATCTGCGGCACCCTTTCCCTTTCCCATGAGAGAAAGAATGGTGAAAAATGAGAAAATGGCTGCAACAACTTCGAAGAGAGCTATGAAGAAAGGGAGAAAAGGGAGGAAAAAGGTGGAGTCGTTAGGTCTCCACGTATTTGAGCCTCCAAGGGGCATGTAAAGGCTCAAATGGAAGGGAATGATGAGGGAAAATGAAGAAAGAGGATGGGTAGTGGTTGTATATGAATTTGAGCCTCAAATAGGAAATTCAAGAGCTCAAATCGAAGAGAAACAAGAGGGTAGGAAGCAATGGGGATGAGTTTACAGCAAGGTGGTGGGTATGGTGCACGAAAACGAAAGAGGAAGAGATTGGAGGGGCAATTTTTGTGAAAAAGCTGAAATTTGGGAGAGAAATGAAAGCTTGGGAGGGTGATTTATGAAAGAGGGGTGACCTAGGAAGGGTTTTAATCAAAACCCCGTGGACAAGTGGGCCATACAACACCCCATAACACCCCAAAGGTGTCAGCCCGAGCCGGCCCACCCGGCCAAGCCCGCTAGTCGGCGAGGTCCTCGCCGGTCTCTAGAACTTTCGGCGAGGGCTAGCTCATGGGGCGAGGTCCTCCTGCCCCCTGGGTCCCAAAAATGTGTGGGGCCCACCCTGGGTTCCCCTGGAGGTGCCCCGTTTGGCCCCCGACTCCGTTTTCAGCCGTTTCGGGTCATTTCGGGTAGTTTCTGATGTACATTCGCAAGTACCGATTTTCAACAGCTGGAATGAGGTAAATTGTAGTATAAACCCGTCAAGTGATGGTCTAGGGGTAATTTGGGATCGACTCATGCGATCACGGATGAGTACGAATCCGAACAAAATGGTCGTTTTCGATGAACTTCGCCAATTGGCGAAATCGGGAAAACCTAAGTTCGTTCTATATTTCTCGGACCCACCTAAGTCAAAAGCTTCAACGTACGTTGTGTGACCATAATCCAGGTCCAGTTTAATCCAAATCATACTCTGATACCATCTTGTAACGTCCTGAAAATCGGGGGTCGAGTAACAACTCAACTCCCGAGTTCCAAAACATCACTTATGTAACATATATGCTTATGATTCAATGTTATCTGTGTTAGTGCATTAATCTTAAGTGGGATTATACCAAAACAGTAATTCATACTCCAGATCAGTTGTAAAACGCAAGCGAAAGACTAAAAGATATAAATAAACTTATACGAGTCAAAAGATCACGATCGGTCTCCAGAGTATGAATATAACACTGAGTCACTATGTACATGAAATATTACGAGTAATATTACAAAAGTCAAAAGTATCCAAAAATGGTTCAACTGTAATAAAACCCTGTAGCCCCGCCGAGCAGGAGAGCCTAAGCGAAGCCATCTGAGAACTGCATGTAAGAGTACTCATCCTGATCATCGTAATAATCAGGCTCCACTTCAGGAGTCACACCATCATCTAGAATCAAGACAGAGTCTGGTTGGTGTTTAAAACACCGTCCCGTAACGTGGGAGTGAGTGATCAACTCAGTGGAACAATAAAGCATAGGTTAACATGTTATCAATTTAGTCAAGCAGTAATGATAAAGCAGTAAATCACACATTCCTAAGTACTGTTGTTAATACAAGAATGGTGTGGATGTATGATCATGCCCTCGCCTACGCTCCCTCAATGACTTCATCTCACGTTCGCGCATGAACAACACTGCCTCAGTGCTTGACCTGCAATGCCTGAACGCAAGCGTAATGCGGTGCATGCATATGATTACCAAGTAGTCCTTTTCATACAGCAGGATTGGGAAACTAAGGTACCTCCCTTATTTCATTTCCCAAACAATGATCCATTCTAGGGCCGTCAATCCTAGTAAATCTCATACGATGTTGCGGTTCTAGGTCGCTGCAATGGGCTCGTCGTCAAATCATTACAGGCCTAGCTTATACTCTAGATGCTACGGAAGGGTTGCCGCCTCCACGTAGACTCAGTGTATGCTCGAGGTCACTACAAAGAGCATGACTAGGGCTGTCAGGGCTGTTGCACGGAATCGTTACACCACTCCCCCATCACCCAACACAGCTTTGTCATCAAAACATTGTAGGCCGACAGCTCGAATACAGTATCTCATACCACCGTATTCGGCTCACGAGTCTGGGTTGCTCACTGGTCACTACGGGGAGGCTCGTCGCCCCACCGTAGGTCGACAGCTTGACTACGGTGTCCCATACCACCATGTCCGACTCATGAGTCTTAGCGGATCGAGGTACCAAGGTTAAATGGGATTTCACTGGTGAGTTTGGTACCTTAGGTTCAAGCAGTAGCGTCCAAACATGGTGAACATACATAGGGCCAATCAGGTTACTTGACGAGCTCGACTAGCACGAGCGCACATTGCATCGATTGACATAAAGTACATAAGCACTTCGTGTGGCCTAACCACTACCGACGACCAACACACGACTCGGGTTTGTCAAACACGTTCTTCGTGGCGAATGAATCTTAGCCACGACTTCAAACCTGTTATCGATTGCCTGGACTATACAATAGCCCCAATCACATTCAATCCGTAACTAGAAAGCATGTATAATAGTCTAAGCAGAGTTAACAAAGTAATTCAAATATGTTAACAAGCATGTTATAAAGCACAATATAAACTGGAATTACGAGCACATACATTTCATAAGTAAGCGATTAAATTAACAACTTGCATGGAGGAAATCATATACATCTCTAAGGTATTTGAGAGTCTTATCTCAACACCTACCTAAAGCACTATCATCTAAGTACTTACTCATACAAGCATTTTCACAAACACTTAGACTACACTCATTTAACATACATAACGTATATTTAGCCAAAACATGTATTAGGGCGAATTCTTTCGTCGAGTAAGTATTACACATATATAGAGCATATACACACAGTAATTAATCATGGCAAACACACTTTCATATTTTGTATGTATACGGTATTTTCTACAAATATATAGAATACACTAAACGTCATAATTTGCATTCGTAACTAAATCGCAAAACGAACATCGCATTTTGCATGTGCAATAACACCCAGATCATGAATCTATCATTATCTAACATTGAAAGCTTTGAAAACCTTAACCTATATGTCTATAGTCCGCACCTTATGCCGTAGAAGCGAGTAACAAACTCAGTTTAAACATCAAGTCTTTACCAACGATAGAACGACAACCTATGGCATGAAATAGGTTAGCTACTTCATCACTTACTCTAGTCGAATCTCTAGAACTGATTAGGATTAGGATTTCTTACCCGAAAACGGAATCAGAATCGTTAGAAAAGCGATACAGTGGTGATGGATAGGCACGTAGAATAGTGGGGATCGATTCATAAGAATGATTCCAACTTCACTCTCACTTTACTCTCTTCTCTCTCCTAGGGTTTTCTCAAATTCGTATGGAGTGAATGAGAGAGGGCTTAAGGTCCTTATATAGGCCTAAAACTGATGAAAATGGCCCCAGGGCCAAGGTATACTTAGGTTATGTCCAAAGTGCATCTGTTTCAGCTCAACGAAGCTCTTCCAGAGCCCCCCTTGAGCCAAAGGTCGGACTTAAGCTTACTGACCTTGGATCTAGGTCGAGTTAAGTTTTCATTCCAATCGGGTTTCCAGATCACACGTGGCGGACCAGTTTCAGTTCAACGGTCACCGCAACTCGATTAGGGTTACAAGTATACGGACATGTGCATGAAATTTTTCCTGATCCGAGGGTGTATTTGGGTCAAATTCTGATGGTCTGATTGCTTATATCACGCCCACAAGCGACAGGTTTCAGATTACTTAAATTAGGTTTAATTTTTAAAGAAATCTACATTTTCTCACACACTTCACTTCGGGCTCAAACGAATAGCCCCGGGACACAATCTGGGTTTGATTTCTGAGATGGTTGTCAAGCCCAGCAAGGCGGTCCTAATTATATAATTTCGTAGTAATCAGACTCTCAATGTGCAGTCCAAATCCAATACAGAGTTTCAATGTGCTCCCGAGAGCAACTGGGTAATGAGATTGATCTTAGATTTCAGGATAACCTAGCGTCACTGATTCTACAAGTTTTGGGTCTTGCAGATCGTATTTAAAGTAGATCGAGCGGATTTCGTAGCTAATCTAGTTTAACACTTAGTTAACTTTATCTAATTCCTAAAGGATTTGATCCTGAGTGATTTCTGCCTAAGGTGGTGCTCGGGTCTTTGCATGGAATTTTTCGAGACATTACAGGTACCCTTGATAATAACTTCATTAATGAAGTACCTTGATATATTTAATTTATAAAGGGATCAAGATGTAAATGCCATGTTAATAAAGTACATTTTGTAAAATTCCCTTGAGAGAATTGAAATAAGCTGCATGACAGAAACGGTGAGGATTGAACATTAAAGGTTGAAATGTTCATGGGGCTTTAGAAGTTTTAGATCAGGCTAATACTTTTGTGTTTTCAGCTCCTCCTAGTAAGGGTGACTTTATGAACAGTATGGATGACATATAAACACGATAGAACTATGGAGGTTTCAACGGTAGACATTTCCCTATCCCCTTTTTCCTGCTGTGTGCCCACTTGAGTTTTGGATCTACTTCATTTTTTGGCTTAGGTTATAACAGAGCCTGGAAAAATGGGTGGAAAGATGGATTTCTCACAAACATCACAGCCGGCCCCACATAGCTTCTGAGTACCTAACTTCCCGCCCACTTTTTCCTGTTATGCTGCCACTTAAAGTTTTGGATCTGCCTCAGTTTTTGGGCTCATGCCCTAGCTAACAAAGTCTGGAAAAATGGATGGACGAAGTGGATTTCTCACAAAATTCACAATTTGGCCCTACTTAGCTTCTGAGTACAGGAACTTCCAGCCAAAAGTTGTCCAAGCAATCCTTGATCATGTGGAGGCATGTACCGTGCACAATAGAGTGGGACCCACTCACCTTGTCTACATGATGTAATGTGGAAGCTTGGCTTAGGCCTTTTAGATGGATGGGATGAAATTTACTCTATTTCCAAACACTGATAATCAACTGACTACATGAACGGGTATCATTGGCCGTGATCATTCAAGGAAGGTGGCACAAGTGTCCCATTTCCCATCTCTATTTTATAAATGCCATCAGTCCATTTTTCTTCAAATGGAACACTTCCACACGCAACACATATACATAAATGAATTTCCCATCAAAGTGTCACCACACACAAACCTATGGTTGATATCTAGCTAATTCCCTTTGTTTCTGATGATGTGGTCCACTTGAGTTATGGATCGGGTTGCTTTTTCCTCCAGGAGACCCAAATCCAGCACATAACCTAATGGACATAGTGGATGTTACATATATAATATTATGGCCCCACATAACTTTAAGAGTCACTCATCAAAATAGTCACCATCTTTTCAAATGTCTAGTCTTACAAGTCGAATTACAGGAACCACTCATCAAAGTAGTCATCATTTTTCCAGATGCCTTGTATTACAAGTCAGGTAAACAAAATAGTCACCATCTTGCAAATGCCTTGCCTCACAAGCAACAAGTCCGGTCTAACTATTGTTCCTCCAGTATGGTCCACTTGAGATTTGGATCCTCTAAAATGATCTCGAAAAACTGATGGAAGATGTTAATATACAGTACATACATCATGGTGGGGCTTATAGAAGGATTACCTTAGTACCAGAGTGGCTACTGGTAGCTGCCTATCATGACGTACATGTTTAATCCACAATGTCCATCCATTTGACTAAGATAATTTTAGGGCGTAAGCCCAAAAATGAAGGAGATTCAATTCTAGGTGCACCATTCTAGAGGAAACAGTGGTAATTAAATGGCCACCATTTAAAACTTCTTATGGGATACAAAAGTTTTGGATCAAGCTGTTTCAGTTTTTATCCTTCATCTAGATCAACAGTTTGGATGAAAAATGAACATCATGATGAGCATTATGGTGGGCCTTAGAGAGTTTGTAATGGTGGGCATTCAATTAGCATAGTTTCTTACGGTATGGTTCACCTCAGATTTGGATCCTCTTAATTTTTGGGTTCATGGATATACAATAAATACATCAAGATGGGCCCCACGATCAAGGCCACACCCAATCCGGAAATCCTCATCCTAACTATGCTGTCCAATAAATACATCAAGAAAATTGTTGTCCTTTTATTTTTTGTGATTTTTTTATAAAAACATTAATTAATAATTTTACTTTTGGTAATCTATTTAATTCTTTTTAAGTAACTTTATTAATTGGTGGAGATTTTAGTCATTTTAGAAAAAATCATAAGGGAGGGAAGTAGGATAAAACTAACATCAGGTAGCCTTGACAATAACTTCAAAGTATCTTAATGAAAATTTAATTTATAAAGATATCAGAATGTAAATGACATGTTATTAAGGTACTATTTTGTAAAATTTCTTTGATAAAATTTAAATTGGCTGCATGACTGTGAGGATTGAACATCAACCGTTGAAACATTTGTGGGGCCATAGAAGTTTTAGATCAGGCTAATACTTTTGTGTTTACAGTTACTCTCAGTAAGAGTGACTTTATGAACAATATGAATGATATATAAACACGATAGAACTAGGGGGTTTCGACGGTAGCCATTTTCCCACCCACTTTTTCCGTTACGTGGCCCACTAGAGTTTTGAATCTATTTCATTTCTTGGCTCAGATTAGAGTCTGGAAAAATGGATGGACCAGGTAGATTTGTAACGAACATCACACACGGCCCCACCATTCCGAGTACCGGAACTTCCAACCTGCTTTTTCATGCTGTGCTGCCACTTAGAAGTTTTGGATCTGCCTCATTTTTGAGCTCATGCCCTAACGAAGTCTGTCAAAACTGATGGATGGGGTGAATTTCTCACAAACATCACAGTTTGCCCCACTTAGCTTCTGAGTACAGGAACATCCAGCCACAGGTTGTCCAAGCAATCCACGTACTGGATTCAGACGGTTCTGATCCTTTTAGGCAAAATAGATGGATAAGGTGGATTTCTAACAAATATCACATTGGCCACCCAGCTTCGGAGCATAGGAACTTCCCATGACAGGTTGTCCTAGGCAATCTACATCCCACATTTTGATATTTAGTGGACCAGATCCTTTTAGGCAAGGCATCTACACTATCATGATTGTATGTAATTGGCTTTGACCAGGCTAACAAAGATGACAGCCACTCATCAGGTGGCCACCACTTTATCTTTGCCCCAGTCTCACAGATCAGGGCCAGACATGCATGGATTAAGATGTGAACAACTGATAAAGTGTATTGTAGTCACCACATTCTGTATACATGTGGGCCCGACTTTTTGAGTCAAGGCATCTTCACCATGAGGATTGCATAGTGAGTGGCTCCGATCTCACACGTGTAACTTTTCTGTGCGTGTATTGAGTGCCAAGAGAAGGTGCGCTGAACAAATGAATGCATGCATGCAAGCTCAAAGATGATCCTATGTCATACATTTGGTTCATGCACTGTCCCACCTGATAAGTTGACTGTCCCGATCTTCTTCTTTTTTTTATAAATATTCCAGCCAAAGCATCCATGCAGTTATGCACATCGATCTACGGTTGGTAAATTCCACATTTTGATCATGCATGTAGAGGCATGTATAGTGCACGATAGAGTGGGCCCACTTCACCTTGTAACCATGATGTAATGTGGAAGTTCGAGTTAGGCCTTTTAGATGGATGGGATGAACTTTGCTCTATTTCTAAACACTGATAATGAACTGACTACATGAACGGGTATCATTGGCCATGATCACTCAAGGAAGGCGGCATCAAGTGTCCCATTTACCATCTCTATCTTATAAATGCCATCAGTCCATTTTTCTTCAAATGGAGCACTTCCACACACAATACATATGCATGTATGAATTTGACATTGCCCATCAGACGTGGGGCCCAATGTGCTTTAATTTCCAAATGCTCTTGGAATTCCTAACCCAACAATCTCACCAGGTCAAGCAAGCCATGACCGTAAGCAAGTCAAGCATGGACACCATTTATTCATGCAAAAGTGCCCATGCACTACTTTTTTTTTTTGTTTTTTTTTTAACTATTCACTATTCTCATTTTTTCATTTCTTCCTAAGTTTGTAAATTATAGTTAGCAAACACAAGCAACACATATACATCCAGAACTGTATGTACAAAACTGAATGGAAAACTCCCATAAGCCTCACCAATGTAAACAATGCAAAAATGATGAGTTTAAGCCATGTGTTGTGCTTGGGTTTTGTATTAGGTTGTTTTTGAACTCTAGCTTTCACTTGCTCATTTTAGGGCATGATCCAAAGAATAAGGTAGATCCAAAGCTATAGTGGACCCACCAAAGAACTCTAGTTTTCACTTGCTCATTTAATGAGTAAAAGACTCTAATGAGGTAATTGGTCTGAGTGATTTTACTATTGACTAACAGCTTTGATGAAAGATACACTTTGATGTCTCCGCACGCAAACCTATGGTTGGTATCCAATTCCCCTTATTTCCTATGGTGTGGTCCACTTGAGTTATGAATCTGGTTGGTTTTTCCTCATTGGGACCCAAATCCAGCACATAACCTTTTGGACAAAGTGAATGTTACATATATAACATTATGGCCCTACATAACTATAACAGTCACACCTATAAATTAAAGGAGTCACTCATGACTAGTCACCATTTTTACATATGCCCTGTATTACAAGTAAACAGACTATTCACCATCTCCATCTTTCAGATGCCTTGTATTACAAGCCAGGAATAGTCACCATCTTGCGATGCCTTGCCTCACAAGCAACAATTATAGTGCCTTGCATTACAAGTCAGGTAAACAGCTTGCCTCAGAGGCAACACGTCCGGTCTAACTGGTTATTCATGGTAAATGGATGCGGATTGCCGCTGACAGGTTGAATAATGAAACTCTATGGGGAAGTGACGTTCCTAAGTTATGTGGGTCCCACCATGATGTATGTGTTGTATCCATGCCATCCATCCATTTAGAGATATTATTTTAGGGCATGATCCAAAGAATGAGGCAGATCCAAAGCTATAGTGCACCCACCAAAGAAAATAGTAGAGAGAGCGACACCCACGGTTGAAACCTTACTAAGGTCCACCGTGATGTTTATTTGAGATTCAACTTGTTCATAACTTAAAACAGACATTAAAGAAGGCAAAAACAAATATCAGCTTGATTAAAAACTTTCGTAGCCCTTGAAGTTTTTTAATGGTGGACATCACTTTCCACTGTTTTCTTTGGTGGGGTCCACTTGAGCTTTGGATCTGACTCCTTCCTTAGATTATGCCCTAAAATGGTCTCTACAAATGGATTGGCGGTGTGGATACAAAACATACATCGTGGTGGGACCCATAGAACTTGGTAACGTCACTTCAGTAGGGAGTCTCCCGCTACTCAACCAGTAGTAGCCAACCAGCGTCCCATGAAAATGAAAGAACGATAGAATTGATCGCCAATCTCCGTACTTCTAAGCAGGTGTGCACGGATTTCCTGAGAAAGCCTTTGACAGAAAGTTCCCAACGATGCTGGGTGGGACGTGAGAAATCCAACACATTCATCCGTTTTGAGTATTTATTTTAAGAAATTCCACAAAAAAGATGAGGATCTAAAACTCAAGTGGGTCACAAGAGAGGGAAAATTGGAGGAAAATGTTCCTACCATTGAAACTTTTTTGGGCTCCACAATGAATCCCCACTGTTTCCTCTCGTGTAACCCACTTAAGATTTGGATACACATCATTCTTTGTAGCATATCCTAAAATGATCTCTCAAAATCGATGAACGGGCTAGATTTCTCACAAACATCTCAGTGGGCTCCACCCAGCATCCTTGCACAGGCACTTCCTACCTAAGGCTTTGGCAGGTAATCTGCTTCCATTAGATGATGGGCTGATTATTAAAGGCATGGCATCTACATGGTCAGGATTGCCTTATCAATGCTCAATCTCACAAGATTGCTAATATGCATGTTCCAAGTGGATGCTATCACAGTGGTGTCTCTATTATACCATGACTAAAGACTTTAGGACTCGTTTGGCCACCTATATTAGGTGGGAGTAAAGTGGATGGAATTGAAAAAGTAGCAATTAATGCATGTCTAAGGTATTGTCTTTGGATTAGGTTTATCCATAGATTTGTAATGTCATGTTTGGAAGTTATGGGATTACCCTTAATCTCATGGGATAGGACTAAAGTCATGTTTGGAAAGATAACTTGGGATTACAAAAGTCATTTTGCAAACGCTCTTATCTTACAAAGAAATGGATCTTAATGTATGAAATTTATTATGCCTCCACATCGATTACCATATACCTGGTATATTTGGAAGATATCCAGACGTATGTTTAGCAAGACCAAGTGTGAGTGGAACATGAACCAAAATTCACTGGTCAGATAATCCTAACCATTTAATTGGTGGTGAGATAAAAATTAGTAACGGTTCGAATTCAAACGTAGAATGTACATTGTTTAGATGGTTAGCATTATTTGATCAAGCCGATTTTGGGTCAGTGGCTAATAAATGGCAGAGGCTTTGGGATGAACCGTCCACATGTCGTCCAGGTATGGCACATGTGCGTTAAATGAGGTGAGAGACTGGATTAGCTCCAATCTAGTGGGTGGACCATGAACTCATTGATTATCCTGGTCACGTGAACTAACGACCCAGATAATGCCACGTGGACCCACTTTAAGGACGTTTTAATATTCAAACGAACATCATGCAATCTTGATGTAGTTCTAGTTCATTCTAAGTTGTGGTCCACTCCATTTCCGGTCATACTTCATTTTTTGGTTCATACTCTGAAATTACCTAAAAATAATTATGAACGGCATGGATACCACCATTTACATCATGGTGGGCCCCACATAACCCTGCCCTTTCACGCCCAAATGTAGGATGCAATCTAGGGATTTTTTTTAAGGATAAAACAAAGGGAATTATCTAATCCTAGGAGGATTGCGAAATCCTTCCCTCTCGACCCACCGTTTGGGAGGGAGACCCCAAGACCCTATCCCGCGTTTTACAGATGTGTCCCAAACGTAATCTTACAGTGGATTAGATGGGATAAAGAATGCAATCCCATCTAATCCCAGCTAATGCAGGTGGCCAAACAGGCCCTTAAACCATAATATCTACTTACTTCAAATCCTTTTGTAAAGAAGTTGTGGTACACATTGTTGCCAATGGAAGTTGATTGAGGCAGATTCAAAGCTCCAGTGGACCACATTTAAGAAAGAAAGCACTGGGGACAATGAAGCACACCATTGAAACCTTCATATGGCCCGCCATTATGTTTATTCACCATCCAACCTATTCATAAGGTCACACATGTACAGACCTAGATGAAGGAAAACCCAAAAATCAGCTTGATCCAAAACTCAAGTGGCCCCAAGAAGTTTTCAAGGGCAGGCCTTCAATCCTAACTGATTTTAGTGGTGTGTTCGGCTGGAGCTCTGGATCAGCCTCATTTTTTGGCCCATACCCTAAAATAATCTCAAAAAATGTATAAATGGTGTAGTTATAACAAAAATCATAATGGGACTCAGAGAACTTGGTGACATCAACACAGCACTGAGATATGCGGTGCATGGCACAGCGGGCAATCCGCTTCCTCAATGAATGTGGAAAGCAGTGGTGTGAATTAAAGCCATATGGAATTATTGAATCTGGACCGCCCATCTCACCTAGAAATCTTAACAACAAAATCCTTTTCTATCATTATTGGATCCTAGCCATCCATTGAGATGACCAACTTGGTTAGATCTAGGTTGTTCATCTAAGCACCATCACCATGGACTCGAGCAAATGATTTAGACTCCACTTTTCTATGGACTATTCAAGACATTATTTTATCCTCTTGTGAGGAAAAAATTGGCCATAATAGTGCCAAAGTTATTAAGGTAGGGACCATTAAAAGTTTTAATATCTAGCATCCATCTATCACGTCATGGGCTCCTCATCTGCTCCTCGTCTTTCTCGTTGTACCATGTGTTTTGTATTCACATTACTAGTCCTAAGGCTAGATAAGGAGGCTTGTGTCAAGTTGGCAGCCAAATCACAACTTCTATCATAAATCCCTGGGATCTCATTGGCTCTTCAAATCATTACCTCCTTTTGGGGAGAAAAAGATTGCACCCAGCATAACCAGTGAAATTTATTAAGCAATGAGCCACTACACAAAAAGACTACACCAAGCACAATAGGTGAAATGTACCAAATAGTTGGCCAGACGGTATTGTGGTACATTAAGTTGAGCATGCATGTAAGAATGTAATGCATAGTTTAGATTGATCAATGATTCCACATTCAACTTGTGTAATGATGAAAACATGGGCTAGAATTTTTAATCCATATATGCCTAACCTCAGATGGTGAGTGGAAGCTTAGCTCCCCATCAACAAAGAAGACTTGGCTTATATGCATTTGGGTTGTGCAGGCATGCACATATCAAGCTTGATTATTGTATACAACATGTATTTCTAACCATGTCTTGTGTAGAATATTATAACCACCATCCTAGACAGGTCATTGCTCAAATTAGACTCATCCAACAATCCTAACCATCTGATTTGTGCCTTCAAATGGACCATTGAAAGGAATCTTGTGTGTGACTTCGAATTGTTAAATTGATATGCTAACCCCTTGGATGTTGCTTCCAATTGGATTATTGACATTGTCCACAATAGGTCCATCAATCCAACTATTAACATTAGTTGATCAATTTGGGTTTTGGTTATTGTCCATACAAAATGCAGCCATGTAATTAGATGGTCCAGATCAGGTGCATCTCCTATACTGTAGAAAGTATTGAATTTTCATGTGTGGTTCATTCACTATCAATTGCATTGGTTGAAAATAAGCTTGTTGTTTTATTTTAATTCTGTCAGGAACACCTTTATTTGAGATGCCTGGTGTGAGAGGATCATCTCCACCTTTTTTAGTGTCACAGTACAACTTCGGCCTGAAATCTGTTGCGACCTGTCCCCACTACAAACGATGAATTATGTAGCGTTCCGATCATCTAGAAAATGTAGACGTTCCAATGTGGGCCCACTGTTCGGTGATCCCTATTCTTTGATATTAGCCTCCTATTATGAATGGGTGATGCACCGGAAACCTCCTAGCTTCCGGTGGCATGATGTATACATTCAACTTGGGAGGCTTCTGGGCAATGGCACATCCATTATGGGTCCCACGTCATCAACGGTTTGGATCATCGAAAATAACCAAAAATTTAAGTGGACCCCACAAATCACAATGCACAAATTTTAGAAAATGCAAAGTGCATTTATTTGATGAAGAAAATGTAAGCCATTTGCACTTCCCTAACTTGTAATGATGATATGCTATTCTCCAGGAACATTGTTACAAGCAGTGTTGTCAAAATCCTTTGATTTAGGATTTGAGTTTAATCTCAAGTAAAATTATTTGAATCCCACCTTTGAATCCTTTTTTATATGAATCTTACAATTTTATGATTTGAAACCCTATGATTTATAATTCAAATCCTGAATTATGATTCAAATTATACTTGTTTTCTTCTATTTTAAGCTTTCGTTTTATGATTATAAATTAGTGAGGGCTTTAAGAATTGTTTAGAAAAAAACCTTTTAAAAAATATATATATCATTTAGAAAAGGTAAATTATGTTATTTTATTCTTTATAAGAGATTAAATTATATATCTTTTCTTCAATGTTAAATGGTATTGTTTTCTGTATGATTTCTTACTTAACTGATCAAAAAACTAAATTGATTTACGACTTATTTGGAATGTTTGTATGGATGGTCATAATCATCGTGGCGTATATGTATTGTGGAATGATGGTTAGAATTCAAAATATCTTTTTATTCGGTCTACGGAATCAAATGCCGCTTTTCTAATACGATTCTACATTCAAGAAAGGCAACTAGAACATAAATTATTAAAGGATCCTTGTATTTTTTTTTTCTAGGAGAATTTTTTGAAATACAATTTATAAAATTTATATTTAAAAAAAAAAAAAAAAAAAAAAAAAGAGAGGAGAAGAAGAAGAAGAAGAAGAAGAAGATAAGAATCATCTAACATTTTTAAGTAATACCATGTCATGATAGTATTAAAGTCTTTAATTTTTTATGATTTATTTATATTAAAAAACCAAAAAAAAAACAAAAAACTTTTGATTTACGATTCAACAAATTTTGAGATCGAGAAAATTAAGTCTGTGTTACCTGTGGCCATTTGTTTTTGTTTTTTCTGTTACTTCTCCATGAAATAAAAAAAAATAAAAAATGAAAAAAAAAAGGGCAAAAACTTAACATTTGGGCAGGTTGCAGTTATGTGCTTTTGTTATGATTGGGGCAGGTGCTTTCTGCCCAAATCTAATAAGCTTCATTTCATGTCCTACCTGGAAGGAAATGGATGGTGATTTTGGCACCCAAAAATAAATAAATAAATAAAACCACATATTTGCAATTCCAGTTGGGGGCCTGGGGGACACTTTAGTTAGGTTCTACCTAATGGGGCTTTTAACCCAGCACACTTTAGTTTCACTAACTCTTCATACTTTCACACCTTAATATTTTTATTATAAAATTGATTGCAGGATTTCATTATAGATCTTGCTGATAGGTACGTCCCACCTGATTTTGTTAGGGACAAAGGGTTCTTCTTCTCCAACCCAGTCAAACATCGTCTTGATGGATCATTTGCGGCCCGCTTGGTCCAATATGTAGACCACAAGATGAACCCTGGGTAAGCATACCAAGAATAGTCTAATTTCTATTTTCTTGAAAATTGCTTCAATTCTCAATGAGGGTAATTTTTTTAGAGCAATTAAAAATCAAAGCATGTTGAGCCACCACTCTAATCATATTCATCGAAATCACTTTTTTGGAGTGTAGTTAGCAAGAAAAACGTGAGCCTCTCCTCTTTAATTAGGACAAGGTAGGGCCATGATGTGATACAATTATCCAAAAAGAAACTCATCTCTTGTAACTAATGCTGTCAAAATCGTTATCATACTGCAAATCGTAAATAGAAATTTGGACAAGTAGGGGAATAGACACGCAAAATAGTTATATTACAGCAGGAGCTTCTCTAACCCAACAAGCACCTCTGCTTGGAGAATCACATGCCAAACAGGCACTTGAAAGGACATCTGAATGGTGCATAAGGTTGGCTCCATGGTTTACATAACCTGGCCTCAAAACCATACCACTCAAGCAATCAAGTCACCACATGCTATTAAAAAAAAAAAAAAAAAAAAAAAAAACCAAGTGGGTGGTTCAAGAAATGAAGAAATTTCAAGCAGCCGACATTCAAACATATGTTACAACTATCTTGATTAATGGACAGACCTCACCATCCCAATGGCAAGGACCTGCTTGTGCATGTCTCAGATGTACCCACACAAGTAAGGTTGGCACGTGTAGACGAGTATATACTTTTAACAAAAGAAAAGTTGCTGACTTTGAATAATGATGATTCCAGAAAAGAGGGTGGAACCCAAGAAGGAGAAGACAAGCCAACCAATCCAAGAAAACCATTACCGAAATATTACGTATTATGAACTATCAAGATATCAACCTTAAAATTCTTGAAAGAGGAAAACAGTGAACCATGCAAAAAAGAAAAGAGTCCATACCTTGGGGAGAAAGGCAGCCACTCTCTCCTCATTCTCTTCAGGATCAATGGAACAAGTACTGTACACTAGTGTCCCTCCAGGCTTCACTAATCTATAAATGCACTAATGATAATGTAAAAATCTAGAAGGCACCATTCTTTAGCAGAAATCTTAAAACACTGCAGTATTATGGGATATACATTAGCTTGTTATAAAATCTTTGGCAATCTAATATTGTACTTTGTGGTTGTTGGAAAAAACAAAAACAGCCATCATGTAAACATAGCTTTTCAGAGAAAACCATAATGTATTTCCTTTTGTAATCCAGATACATAGAAATGCATTAAAACTGAACGGCCATGTAAAATAAAAACAAAAGCAAGAGCATAAGAACATTTTCCTAGCATCACGATTTTTATTTTTATTTTAAAAAAGAACCAAACATGTTACATAGCACAAGGCCTCGAAGAGAAAACTAAGAGGAGAAGAACGGGTTTGAACTCTTACAATGAAGCTGCATCAAGGAGCTCATCTTGTAAATTTGTCAACTGTTCCAAATCCTCTAATCTCCGGTTCCAACATAAGTCTGCCCTCTTAAACAACAAATTGAATAGGAAAGGAAGACTTAGGAAAGGCAGAAAATAATCATGTTCATAAAACACCTACCATTACCGATCAAAGCATCTTAGAAACAAGCACATGAACAATTACTGACCCAAAAAAGAAATAATATTATTAGTCAATACTATCAGTGATTGCAACTGTATGAAGATTCAAACCAATATTGGCTATTTTAATTTTTTTCCAAATTCCAAAACAATCCCAATTTAATTATCTTTTCAAGAAATATTTAACTTGTTTAAGGAATACCTTGGAGAGGACACCCAATCCAGAACAAGGAGCATCCAACAAAACTTTATCAAACTTCTTGGATATCTTTTCCTACAAAAATCAAAAGCTTTGTGAATAAAAAACAAAAATTGTAACAAGAAATGATGGCAAAAATATCCAAAGCACTGCATAAACAACATGCCTTAGTAAAAGATTGAATCATCTAGATAGTATTTTATAAAAATAATGAAGAACATTCCCTCAGAAATCTGTATAAACTCAAAACAAAGAATAAAATAAAAATAAAAATAAAATCTTATGCTTCCTAGATAAGGGCACCACAGCCAACAACAAATTTTTTTTCTAAAAATCAATATATTAGTTTGCAGTTAAGGCTACAGGGAATCAGTAGGATTGCGATATCTGTAACTCTGAACATTTTAAATGTCAGAATCAACATGATATTAGGACATGTGAAATCCAAAGATGTGCCAATTGTGCTGCAACAATTTGGTATGGGGTTCATGACTACTGAATGAGTTGAATATAAATATCACAACATTTTCTAATTTATTTTATTCTTGCCAACCAAAATTAGACATTTACTCTATCTTTGTTATATCTATTGAAAAGACATTGAAGCAGTTATTGGGGCAGCAATTGTTCTCTCAATCCCTCATAATAGAAATCAATTTGTATCAAGGTTAGTGGGAGCTAGGGGTGGCAACGATTTGGATCAACCATATTTTAGCAAAACGGCATAGAACAATAACAAAACAAAAAACAAAAAACAAAAAACAAAAAAAAAAAAGACATGAGAAATGTTCATATTTAATCCGGTCTTGATTGTTAGAAATACAGTAAAAAAAATCAGTCAAGAAAACGGATACACCAATAGTTTAGAGAATGAAAAGTTAAAGTTTAATACGGTTTAGACTAATAATAATTATATAAATAAAAAAAAAATAATAATAAAAAAAAAAAAACATAGTGAAAAAAGAAACTAAAATAAAAATAGAAAACTTTATATATGTATAAACAATATTTCTTTTCTCAGACTATAAAGGGTTGGACGTCCCCACCCTAGTCAATATGCATGTTATGAATGAAAGAGATTTCTCTCCTTTTACTTTGAGATTGAGAAAAAAAAAAAACATCCTCTAATTGGATTGGTCATGCGAAACCATAGGGAACAATTCCCTAGTTATCTTTTTCGCTTTTCTCTCTTCTCAACAATATCATCTTTTTTTCCTTCTCTTCAAGGTATTTCTTCTTCTCCATCTCTACAACCCACTCTTCTTTCTTTTTCTTCTTTCTTCTTCTTTAAAACCTTCATTCTTCTTCTTTCTACAACCCCTAATCCATCCAAAACTAGTTCTCAAAATTCTAGTTTTCCAAACCCTAATTCTCAAAACCTTAAATCCTTAACGGTCTAACCCTAAATTTCTAAAACCCTAATTCTAATTTCCACCAAAATCCCCTAAGTTTGTTTAAATAAAACCTAAATTTTAAAAAATCCCCAAATCCCAAAACCCCAAGTCCTAAAACCCTAAACCCAAAATCTAAAATCCCAACCAGAAACCTCCCAAAATCTCAACCTTAATGTTCCAACCCCAAACCCATTACTCCCATTCCCTAGCCTTTAGACTGCCCTAATATGTTAAAACCCACACAAGACAAATGATTTCAATTGAATTTAGATTTAATCCTATACTAGGACAAGGTTTTTATCCCCTACAAGTACTAGTTAATCAGTAATTTATGAGATTCGTATTGCGGCATTGGCATAGGCTTGAATTTGGACATGTCGTGAATCTGAAATTTCTAAATTTATAGTAAATTAGCTTTGTTTTGTCGTTCTATTGCTCTAGTTAATCTGTCTTTTAATTTCATGGCATCATATTAGGTTAGATCATTCATTCCTGCATTAGCCTCAAGGCCCACTCGACATATCTCAACAATATCATCTTTTTTTTCTTCTCTTCAAGGTATTTCTTCTTCTCCATCTCTACAACCCACTCTTCTTTCTTTTTCTTCTTCCTTCTTCTTTAAAACCTTCATTCTTCTTCTTTCTACAACCCCTAATCCATCCAAAACTAGTTCTCAAAATTCTAGTTTTCCAAACCCTAATTCTCAAAACCTTAAATCCTTAACGCTCTAACCTTAAATCTCTAAAACCCTAATTCTAATTTCCACCAAAATCCCCTAAATTTGTTTAAATAAAACCCAAATTTTAAAAAATCCCCAAATCCCAAAACCCCAAGTCCTAAAACCCTAAACCCAAAATCTGAAATCCCAACCAGAAACCTCCAAAATCTCAACCTTAATGTTCCAACCCCAAACCCATTACTCCCATTCCCTAGCCTTTAGACCGCCCTAATATGTTAAAACCCGCACAAGACAAATGATTTCAATTGAATTTAGATTTAATCCTATGCTAGGACAAGGTTTTTATCCCCTACAAGTACTAGTTAATTAGTAATTTATGAGATTCGTATTGCGGCATTGGCATAGGCTTGAATTTGGACATGTCGTGAATCTGAAATTTCTAAATTTATAGTAAATTAGCTTTGTTTTGTCATTCCATTGCTCTAGTTAATCTGTCTTTTAATTTCATGGCATCATATTAGGTAAGATCATTCATTCCTGCATTAGCCTCAAGGCCCACTCGACATATCTGCAAGCCCCTTAAGGTCCACCAAAAGCACCAACAAGGTATTTTGCACCTGCGGGGGGGGGGGGTGTCCACTGCAAGCCCATCTAGGTCTTCCAACCACACCATCATTTAGCCTAATTGCTTATGCAATCAATGTGGTGAATGAAATCGTGCATGCTCCTTGTACTCATTGCTTGGAGGTTGTTTACAATACCATTGATGTCTCTAGTCTAATCCATAGAAAGGCTTGTTATACTCCAATCATGGTCATATGAATGCGAGTAGATATTGTGATGTCCATTGGGTAGGTTCGTCTGACAACGGAAGATCGATAAGTGATTAGTGATTATCAGTGTTGTCATGTACAGTAGCATAAGCGCATACAGTGGCTCAGATTGAATATGCCATGCAAGAAGTATGCCATGGCATACTAAAGTATGCGATGGTTATGAGATGGCATAATGATATAATCATGGCATACTCTGGTATGCGATGGCATAATGGCCAACGGTCAAATTTTTGGTAGTATGTAATAAGTTGTAACTTGTACTGTATGCATCTACTCATCAAGATTCAAGTTATCAATACAATTTCTATGTTTGTAGTTTTCAATAATTAATTCTTTCTTAGTGTAATTTGTTGATTGTTTAAATTTGTTTTGTTATATATAATATAATATAACTCAATGTTTAGATCGTCTAATAGTCAAACCACTAGCTATAATGAAGTAAGTAAATAAACCCAATCCAACCCTCTGTACCTTGTAGCGTTAATAGTGTATTGTAGCGTAAGCTACACGGTACTTCTATTTTTAAATTTTAAATTTAAAAAAATGATAAATAGTAAGGGAAAAACAATATATATATATATATATGAGAAGCGCTCACCTGCGAACCAGTTCGTACGTAGTACGTACGAACTTTTTTGACAACCCATCATACGTGATGAATATCGCAAATCTGAACCGTTCATGTGAAACAACACCTAGTGAAACCCCCCAGGACCAAGTTTCACTTTTATCTAAAACTTTTATCTATACCATCCATAGCAAAGAGAAATTTAAATCAAGGAAAGAAACTGTTTACATTTTTCACGGTCCACCAAAGTTTCGGATCAAAGTAAAATTTTATATTATGAGGTTTCATGAGGTTCTGCTTCACATGAACGGTTCAGATTTGCGATATTCATCACGTATGACGGGTTGTCAAAAAAGCTCGTACGTACTATGTACGAACTGGTTCGCAGGTGAGCGTTTTCCTATATATATATGCCTAATAAAAAATTTTAAGTATAAGATTTTTTATAATATGAGTTTGACACCATTTCAAATACATAAAGCTTTTTTTTTTTTTTTTTTTAAAGGATGCAATGTACCGTTCGCTACATGCAACGTAGTTGTAGTGTATGCTACGACCCGTATAGCGTACACCACAGGGGATTTGCGCTATTTGAGTACGCTACGCTACGTAGCGCACACTATTTAATACACTAGTTCTGAGAGACATTTATTATACATTAAAAGGAGAGACTAATATTTAGCTTTTCTAGTCACAATTACTCTTTCCACTATGAATATTCATTATCAGAGGCACTATTGTAATGGTGAGAATTTGGATTACTATATAAACCAAAAGCATAAAGGATACTATATGCCTAAAAAGAAGAGAAAAGTAAAATTCTGGTTTTTCCTGATAGCCATGGTAATGTGCATTCAACATGCTTTCCCAACATGTTGCAGATGTGTTTCCAACATGGTTATTTAAAGAAAATGAAGCATTTCAGCCACATAACTAAGAATTAGCATGAAAGTGAATGATCTTCTACTGATAGCATGGCCCCTTATATAAATATCTACAACAATAAATACCAAATAATAAAAAGGCAGAAAGCAAAAAATAGACGCATCTCAATGGTACATGCCCCAAGGATAATGCATATAAGTTTAGAATACAAACAATGTACTCATCTTAATATGTAATAGATGATTTAAAACATTGCAAGCACAGTCAGGAGAAAATTGAAAATGTGGATTATCCTGATGAACTCAAAATTTCCTTTACTTTATTCATTAATTTTCTGTTGGTAAATGACTTACAAAAAAAATACAAAGGTCAGCATGCACAACAGTGATGACATCATTGACATTGTGTGACTTGGCTGTCTCTTCAAGAATTTTTAAGCGGCCCTTGTTTACGTCAATTGCATACACCATACCTACATCATGAGTCCATGACAAGGCATTAGTGAAAGAGCTTTGCTAAGCCCACACACATGTTAAAGGTAGCCAGTGTACATGCCAAATGTACCAGCATGCAAATAGGAATGAGACACAATCTACCCATCAGAGGGCTACCTCTACATAGATGCCTTGGCCCAAGCATCAGGTCAGTCCACTAGTCAGGCAGGCAATAGCTCAAAATACAAATTTATGGCTGATGAAAACTTGGCTGAAGTTTTCTAACCCATCACCTGTTTCTAATATAGTGGTCCACCTAGGTCCTTACTCTTGTTATGGTGGTAGACTCTCAAAAGTTTCGACACTCGGTCAAGGGTTCGAATACCCATAGGTGGTGAAATTCCACTATGGCGTGAGTGTGAAGGGGTCTGTGTGCGTGTGTAAAATATATATATATATATATGGGAAAAGGTACTATGCGCTCGAGCATAAAGCGGTTGTCCGTGAGGTCAAGCTGGTGTGGGCCCCACCGTGATGTCGTTCGAAAATCCACACCGTCCACCAAATGCGCCATTCCAAAGGGGTCCCACACGGCTGAAAATCAAATCAATCCGTGACTTTTGTGGGCCACACCACGTACAGAAGTTGAGAGGGGCCGTGCACCATTGAAACATTCAAAACCATTTTTGGGGACCTTTCGAGACGTTTTTTGATGATCAACACCGTCCATCATGTGTGTCCCACTTGAATATAATTTTAGACCAAGTTTCAGGTGGTATCCACAACTCAGGTGGGGCCCACCAAGTGCATTTACATATTTTTGCGTGTATACTTATGTTTGCCGATGGTATGGCCCACCTGAGTTACATGGACGGCTGATTTTGGGCCGTATGGGCTCGCGCATCTGGTGGATGGTGTGGATCTTCGAACGGCATCACAGTGGGGCCCACACAGCTCGACCTCACGGACGACCGCTTTATGCTCGAGCGCATAGTACCTTTTCCCTATATATATATATATATATATATATATATATATATATATAGGGGTCCACCTGGACCAGATTTATTTTTGGGTGAGAACAACAATCCCGTCGCACCCGCTTACTGAAGGGCTTGGATATTGTACCTTTCTGCCATCATAGCATGTATGATAGTGTGTAAATGGTATGTCTTGTACACAGCTATGGCTCATAAAGCTATGAGTGAAATGTTTAAATGTTATATTCACATATAAATAAGAATTACAGGATCCTGTGCATCAAGACACGATTAGTGACCTGATGCAGGCAATCCATACAGGTGAAGTCCACAGTCCCCAGATCTAGATTGATGACCAAATATGCCTATGAAATCAAATATCAGGAAAAAAATTTAAAAAAAAAATGAATCAACTCAGTTTCGGTCATGATCAAGTTGATGTGATTTCAGTTTGGGACAAGCAACTGTTTTAGGTAGTTTTAGCAGGTTTTGGCCCTTCACTCATCTTAGACGGACCAAAAGCAAGAAGACTCTTTCGACATAGAACGAGGAATAAAAAATTAAAGCATAGATGGGCCCCATTGTGGATGGTGAATCCAAAAATCATTCAGACTTGATGACTCTAGATGTCCAATTTGTCACCTTTTTTCTTGACTGATGCAGCATCATCTTCTTTCTACCATCAACAACCATTTAAAAATTATGATTTTTTGAATTTGGGATTTTTGGGGAATTCTCATCCATGGAAGGGCCCTTCCCCTTACATGTACTGTCTTTAACCATTTCATAGGACCTCTTATATGACATGGCACATCAGGAGTTTGGACATTATACACATCCTAATGCATTAAGAGATTCAGGACTGAATAATTCCTCACCCATCCGATACGGAGGATCGGATTTCATTGAAGATCACCTTGGCCTCTCAAACATGATGCCATGAATAGAGTCTTTCCTCCAGGCGCAACACAACAGTCGACAATGGTCTCTCCGGGTTGTGGATCCACAACAGACACCACCAAACCTGCAGTTGAGTTTTGATCTGTTAGGAAATATATACTTACCAGAAGCCCCAAATCCCAACACAATTGAGCTGAAAGATGAATATAGGAGGTCACTCCTAGATTTTCACTAGGAAAACAGACAAAAGTAATCCCAAAGACAATGAACTACAATTTCTAGCAGATTAATCTATTTGACCTAGACATACAAGGCGCTGTAAGAAATGACACTGGCATCTGATGTGGCAGCCTAGGCAAACTCAACATGCAGACAAATCATTCAACATGGTAACATGATATTATTAATAGCAAAAAAAGGACCGCCAAACAACCACATGTTACATGTTGATGCGGACTGCATCTGGGCCAAACAAATCTCCATTGTGGATTTTCTTATGTCCCATGATCAAACCATCCAAAGGCACTTTTTCACACATCACACGAGGGTCAACATTTTTAACCCAAGAAGACCGATCATGATCCCTTGGAGATTGGGCCACCAACGTGGGTCCCTCATGAAGATTCCTCTAAGTCTCCTAGCTCAAGATTGCCATTAGATTTTCGCCTAGTTTTTAGTTATCGAAATAATTTTATAGGCTCACTTACTATTTCCGTCACTTATGTTGTGGCCCACTTTGGAGGTATCAAGCAATGTTGGAATAACATGAAATTGGCCCTGTTTGAAAGCTTATTGAATTAGCTAGCTCTCCAATGAGTCCAAGATCACATAATTTTGATATTGTTTAGAGTTACCACCAATTTCGAGGACAACATACAACAATGACATGATTTCAGCAGTCCTATTGAGATTTCTTCTTTGCTTGGGTGTTAGATTAAATTATGTTGGTAGTTATTTTAGATGTGATTTCCTATTGGTTGATAGTTTAGTAGCTTATTTCTCAATATATGTTGAGATTAAGATGATTTTCTATTGGTTAGAGACTTAAGAGTAGAATAAGATTGAATCTTATCAGTTGGAAATTATGTGGCACGTTGAAATTTGTGATTAAAAGCAACCCTCAATGCAAGAGGGAGGGGGATCAATCTAATTTCTTTTGTTTTGGAACATAGTTTTCCCTATTGGAAATTCACGGAAAGCATGTTTTAGTAACTTGACTTTCCTTGTGTGGAGTGTGTTCTTCTTCATTGTTGCGTTCTTGAGCGGCTACCCAACTGGGCCATTTGGGACTGCACCACATGTGCAGGACATCTGTGATGGGTGGACCCATTGTCATTTAACCATATGAGGTAGGCCACACACACACATATGAAAATAGTAGTTGGCTGAAAGAACTCACCCTCCATTGTGTATGTAAATGTAGCTTAACTGATATTTAAAGAGCTTGAGTTTTTGGCCAGATGATCTAACCTATGGGTCCCACCTGAAACACAACTAGGAGATCCTACACACATGGCTGTGCATTGATGTGCTTGTGGAGCCACCATACCCGCATACTTGTATATGCTCAATGTACCATGTTAAACATGTACATGATACAAGCATTAGTACTAAATTTTTTATTTTTATTTTTTTTAACACACACTTGCCACATACCCATGCACGCGGTAGTGGGATTTCACCAACTATGGGTTTCGAACCCAAGACCTCATGTTGAAACTCCTCAGAGTCTTCCACTCAGAGGCATTAGTACTAAATACTCTAGGATACTTGTGGTGAATGTCTTGGCAAAATCCTATTTGTTAAAGCTGCCATCATCATCATCTAAGCCTTATCCCATATTGGGGTTGGAGCTGCTACACATCTTGTTATGCTGTTCCACTCTAGTTGAAATGTCAGATTTTGAGGATTCATCAGTAAAAGATGTAGCAAAAGCTTGACACCAGCTACCAACCTAACGCAACCCTCCTTTACACAGGCCTGGGACGAGCAATGGGAGCACAAAACTTCCATTGGAGGATTTTATTAGTTCATGTAAGTAAAAAAGAAATACAAAAATATATTTCCCACGAAAGCGTTGAAACTTTCACATATGAATAGCACCAGAAGATTTAAGATTATCCAAGCAGAACATCTTAATATATATCCAAGAAATATGCCTAATACGCGTCTACAAAAATAAGTTGTGAATAGTTGTCTTGGCACATGCCCAACACCTATCTGATAGGTTCCTAACATACATATGCTGAACACCCGTCTGATAGGTTCCTCATACCATCAAGACTTTTAAATGGCAAGCATAGTCGAGAGCAATGTTACAAATCGGACCTGGATGCTAACAGAGTTGACCTGTCTTTGAGGAGGACCACTTTAATACTCTAGCTAAGTTTGATACATAGGCACTAAAAAAAAGATAAACACGGCATACAAAGTAACTCAAATTGAACTGTCTAAATTGTGAATCCATATGCAGATGGATTATAAATAAGAAGTTAAACTGACTTGCAAGGGGAAGGCCCACAAGGAAATGGAGGAAGTAAGAAAAGACGACCCATGGTCTAACTGAAGGTGTAAGCCTGAATGGAGGAACAGAGTTCATGTAGCAAACCCCAACAGATTGGTATAAGGCTTAGATGATGATAACGACAACTAACTTGATTACTTAAGCATCTAATTTTGTAGCCATTTAGTGGATGGAAGAATGGAAATGGCCAATGGTACTCATTAAGCAAATAAGGGTCCATGAATCCAAGTTTAGATCTTTGTACCAGCACTAATGTTTGGTCCACCACTTATCTACACCAAATCCCACAATATGGACGGTTAAGCAGCGTCTAAGTATGCTGTGTATATGCTTTTCAAATGCATGTAATCAACCATCGCATTCTCCTATGTATCAAATGACTCCCCATCTTTGAGTCCCGTTTGACAGAAATAGGATTGGATGGTTGTCAAGAGATGGAGAAAGGAGAGGACAGAGAGAGGAAAACAAAAGAAAGAAAAAAAAGCAGACATGCTGGTACATCCAATTTTCTTTTCTTGTTTGTGATGCACCCAAATGCCCGCACAACACTGCCCATATGAATACAAACATGTGTCACTACAACAAAGGTGTGTGACATCCTAGTTTTCAATATGGTGGAAGGTGGGCTACACTATTTTCAATCTTCTAGTGATATGTCATTGGCTTTTTTTTTTATGGAGGAGAGATGAGATAGACAGACAAGGAAGGTTACACAAAACTTCCCAAGTCGAATGGTTCCAATTAAGGACTAGAAAATCTCAAAAACCTAGTTGGTTTTGTTCTAAAAATGGGTATCATATGAAACCAGACTGCCATAGCAGACGTTTCCAGTCCAAAACTGGTGTGATTGTCCAGTCCAATCTAGATTTTAAAGCACTGTCTTAGAGGGTCCTTGTAATTGATGATCAAACCTTTTAAACAATTTAGCATGAAGTGCAATGTGTACCTAGCATGAGGGGTTGCATTGGTCTATTTCATGCATCCCTAATCTACAATGAGGCACCAAATTAATGTTTTGGCTTAACAAAAATTGATTATATCTTTTGTTGGTACAAAAAATGGTTTACCTTTAGTTTCATATTAAGTAATTAAAATCTTACGCTCTCATAGACAACTTATAGTGCATTGACTTGAACTTGTACCCATGTACGACCTAATCAATCAATTTGGACACTCCGTTAGGTCTAGCGCACAGTTCATGGGTCACAATGAAAAATCGTCTGTCAAATGATCATAACCATGCAAATGTGGCACTTACATTTTATGTCGCCCTATTTTTCAAGCTACAACTGGGATGGTCAAGATCTTCTGGTTGAGATGAATATACGGAGGTGTAAATGGACCAACAAATGGATGGCTCAAATTGACAGCGAGACCATTTAGTATAAGCAATTTTGAGCATCTATTTTATAGGCTACTAATTGGATGGTTAAAATCAATTAATCGGACCAAATTTTTCTTAATAGCCTTTGACATGTGACCCAAAATTCATTGATTTAATTACCCATGCATCCAAATGCCACGCATGCAAAGAACTGAGTGTAGAACTATCCAAAAGAACAAATAAAGAAACACTTCACTCACGATAAATAAAGAAACACTTCACTCAAATATGTGAGGCTGAGGTATGCCTTGGCCACGTGAAGCATAAGCCTCACATTTTTTAACATTAAAAACAACCTCAACGACAATTTCAATCACAACAAGGTGTAAGGCATGCAGCTTTTAAGACATCACCGGTACCATCACCATGTCATTCTTGGCTTGTGCAAGTTATGTGGGTTCTTGATTTACGCACATTTATAAAACTTCCAACAATTACACAAGTTTTGGGGCATGTTTAAGACAAGTTTTAGTTTCCTTCCAAAAGTCATTTGTTGAGGAAACATCTAGGCCTCACAGACGACATCGGCTTTTGGTAACTCTATGCATTTTCCATTTTTCAATAAACTGAACTGGGAGAAGCAGCCCCTCCAGACAACAACCAAAACCAGCATTGTTTTCTGCCTGACCGACATGTTTCCCAAACAAACAGATTCTGTAAAGAAATCATGCTTTGTACGTTATGAGATATGACATATGCATCAAAATCATGGTTTTAAGAAAAGGATGAGTCAGGTGCGACATACCCGCGTCAACTTGTACTCAGTCAGACCCAATTTGGTTTGACACCACGAGTCATCCCCAACACAGGCAAGTCGATTCAACCACGATTCGGCCTAGTCATGACTCAACTCAGGGTCGAACAAGTCAGGTCGAGTCACCAAGTCTTTTAACCATTATCAAAATGCATCAATTTATATTTCTATTTCACCGGAACAAAATGACCGTAACGAAGCTTCTAAATAAAAACTTCTAGTGAATACGCACTTCAGTTTTTGCACTGTGTATAGGCATAGCCTTCAAACCCTATTTTAGAAAAATGGCTGGGGTAGGGTCTGGAAAAAGAACTGACCTGCACTCTCATCCTGAATTGAACATAGACCATCTCTCAATAACCCCGCTTGTATGAAAGTCTGAGAAGCAGAAAAAAATAAAATAAAATAAAATGTTGAACTCATCAGCAAACTTGATAAAACAATTGAAGCAAAAAGCAGTCAATAACAACGACGAAGACTTATGATCAGCTGTTTGAAGAATGTTGCATTTCATTCTTAAGAAAAGCTATTAGCGTAACACGAGGAATTGCGAACTCAAATTTCCTTCACTGGGAAAGCCACAATTCCTTTTCTGATAGACACTAAGTAAAGAATAACTGACTCAAACAACAATGGAAACATTGATGGCAAGGAGCCAATGGTTTTTGGACATGTATCAAAGTGCAAACAGCCCTATGATCTGAGTAAGCTGAAATTGTACCACACTACCCCCAGTCCCATGCATTAACCATGTACTTGGTATTCCTTGTGATGAAGATCAATTTAGTTTGAATTGAATAACCATCCAGACCCTTAAACGGAAGTCCTATGAAAAGGAAACAGGTAATAACAATATGCTTTTTGTTGTGTTATAGATTTTAACACACACCTGCATGCCGGTTTTGATGCAAACAAAATCATCCATATGAAGGATGGTTCATGAGGAACCTGAAGTTCAAGAAAAGCATTATTAATGATAAAACAAGGCAAAAATATCAAGTGCAGTAAAACATTGTTGGGGCAAGGAAACATGCTCTTTCATGTTCATTTAGAAAAAGAAAAAGTGCACGCACACCGGTTGTAAACTTGATTAAAATTTGGGAATCAGATTGGAGTCCGAAATCCATCATGTATCAAATCCAGGCGATGATTAAGTTGGCAGGGTGTCATTTGACAATGTCACTTTCAGGCAGTGTGTGAGGTGTATGTCCTATATTCTCGACACATCTTTCGCATGTGGGCTAGAGTATACATGAATGTGTCCATCTTCAAGGTGTTCTATTGGCAGGGAAATAGTTGTATCGTTTTATCAGGGATGTGGTGTGTATAGATGCCAGACAACCAAAATGATGGAGCCACATCCTCATTTTAGCTGTATCTAGTGGTAAATCCATCTTTTCTGTGGTGGGGAAAAAACTATCATTATCATCGAAGACTTGTCCCAACTAAATGGGGTCGGCCACATGAATCCTGTTCCACGATTCCACTCTATCAGGGACCATATTCACCATAGGTCATCAAATCTTTTCTTACTAACTCCACCCACATCCTTTAGGACCTTCCCTTACCCTTTTAGAGCCATCAACTTGATAGGGCTGGGTCTTTCGCGACGTGCTAGGCAATAATCCGGCAGGAAAATAAAATATGCAACTTTTTGCTTATTTTTATTGACATGGTTGTCAGCGTTTCTTTTCACTGCAGATGAAATGGTGATGTGTCCTTATGGACTGGCATATGTGAGTCCATGTCATACATCAAGGAATATCTTCAAAGCATTAACCAAATAGGTCCATAAACTATGCAGAAAAAGACACTGCCATGTTATTATTCTTTAGGTACAATGGTATGTTATGAGGACCTTATATAAGAGGAAAACCTCAATATACGGAATTCATTGATAAAAAAGGAAAATCATCTTTTCCCATTGCTTTACAATAAAGAGGTGTACTTCAAGCCTACAAGTTTTTTTTTGTTACACACGCAATCACACCCCACGCACTCACACCACAGTGGGATTTCACTACAATGGGTACGCGAACCCATGACCTCGTGTTGAAACTCTTGTGAGTCTACCACTAAGGCATGAGTAAGGACCCCAAGCCTTTTAGTTGATAACGCAAAAACCAAACATCAATTTTATAAACCCATTCCCGGATGAATTTAGGTTGATTTGATTTTATTTGATGCCGTTGAACTTCCTACAAAACTCTAATCTTTTCAATCAATAATTGTTCACTCACCCATCTTTCATATTTGCAACATGGATGAAATAACGACTAAGCAAACATCCGACTTTATCAAGTAAATACAGATACCATCTCTTCACCTTACCATAAATGCACCTCCAAAATTCAAAGTTAATTCACAATGTCTTTATAATCATGTCTTTTCCATGATTAAAGCCCGTAGCTCAATGGTAGACTGCATTTCAACATTGAGGTCTGACGTTCAATACCAGCTTATGTATAAAAATCGGAAAAAATAAAAAATAATTAATTAAATAATTTTAAAAAAAAAATCTTTTCCATCAAAGAAAGGGGCACTTTTGTCTGTGATAAGACAGGCTATGATGATGATGATTGTCATTTGCATAAAAGTGAGGGGAATGTCAGTAGAAAAACAAAATGCTTAACGCGGATAAATTATAGATCATATAGTGTGCACAATAGAAAATGACTAAAGCACCTTCAGTATTGTCAGCCGCTCAACAAGGTCAGCTCTTGTAAAACCTTTCGCACTGTTTGCCCTGTCATTTGAAGAGGTGGCTGCAAATCAGCCACACATCAACAGCACATGAGATCATCAACTGAAGAAAATGAGATGAGAGAGAACCTGAGGCTGAAACTGGGATCACTATTATTCCAAATCATAAGCCTCATGGCTTCCTCAAACCCAAGATATTTTATCCACCGTCTAACCATCCACTGGATAACAGAAAATTGACCATGAGCACCTCTATAATCTATAATAATTGATTGGCATGACAATTCATCACCACAACTAGTTTCATGTGATCATCACATGGAAACTCGTTAAAATGCCATTGCAACAAACATGCAGGAATTAGGAAATCTGGGACATGTTTAAGGCGGCACAACCATGATCACTCAGGACAGTAATCAGTCCATTCTAGTCATCAGGTGGGACACAAGTGTAAGTTGAATCAGAACGTGGTGACTCTTATTTAAATCATGTGTTGTTTCCATATAGGCCGTTCCCCTGATGAGCAACAGACCTGATTTGAATGCCAGGAGATCTTCATGATGGAGCATACGTAACACACGGCTTGAATGTCCTATATACATGCAACGTAAGCATTGGAGAAGGTTGCAAGCAACATTTCAGTTGCAGATGATGAGTCCTCATCTAACATTATTCTACCTTGTTATATGTACAACTTTAATAAAACGTGAAAGTTCATCAGTTTACACATGAAGAGATCAGGCTTTGATATTACAGATAGAATGCTACATAGAGTCAAAGATACACTTGTTGTGAAGAATGATTCAGAGCATTTTTTATGATATAAAGACAGCTTTGCCATAGAAACACACATGGCAAACATCTGTGCTGACTGGTACCAATGATCTGGTTGGCCACAATATGGGTAAACTATGGGCATAACCCTTTTTCAACAATTTTAAACACCAAATTATTGCAAGTTTTGCCCACTGAACATGCACGCACAGTTGCTCTTTTTGGGTTAATTGTCCACTTCAGACCACTGAGCAGATGCTTGGCTAGAACAGTCAGACTGAGACACCATTGCTTTTCAGGTCCACAAAATTGATGAGCTGATCACCATGCACAGGCACCACATGTAAATTGGACATATTCTGATGCACACTTCACAAAACTCAATGAAGCGTGCTACCGTGGTAGAATTCCTCCATAATAAATATTAGCGAATGAAAATGTGAAAACCCTTCTTCCTGAAGTAAAATTTCTAGAAAATAATAATAATAATAATAAGGGAAGGTGCAATGACAAACATACCACCGGATGTGAATAAATAGTTGCCAGAGAGAGTGCTTTTGCACGTTCATCACCCTTCAGTTTCAGTAGTGGAAGTGAGTTTTTTTCCTGAATCAATAGATACGAAAGGACTAAGGCATTCAAATGAACCTGGTTTCTAGTGACCCCTTAATTTGAGTATAGTGAATGTTACAGAAAATGACAAACCTTCAGTAAAAGTAGCTTCTGCAGAATTCCGTTCACCGTGTTACCCGCACCAGGCCTAAGTGCTACCTTTGCAAGCCTTACATTCTGGAGTTGAAGAGAAGAAACCATCAATTACATGGCCAACATCTTCTTTGGACTGAAAATATATTAATTGTGACCATGAAGGGGCACATCAGGAAACCACTTTTGGGTCCACATATACCAAAAACAAAAAACATGACATGAAAAACTGTTCATAAGTCTAACCCACATGAGTAAGGCCAGGCACTGAATAAGTTTCAAGTTGTGAAGAGCACTTGTTGGGCTACTGATACGTACACTTACATTACAACTTGCAAGTCATATCATATGCACTGGATAAGTATTTGTTCTAGGTACACCAAAAAATGTGGTGCCAGAAGTATTCGTCAAAGAGAATGTTCAAAGGATGCTAACATTGTTACTTTCAAGTACCTACTTTTTTCTCATGTGCAAGGGACACAGTTTCATGGCTGTATTTCCAACCAGCGCAGGCTGAAGCCTTTCAGTAGAAGATGGAGATGCACATGCTAGCATATAGAGAGCCGATGGAGCATATGCACACAATTGGGATCAAGGTATTCAAAAACTGTTATGGAATGGTGATAAAGGCCGTTACATAACAGTAACAGTGGGAAGAGTTGCGCGTTACAGGGCTGTAATGCCCGTTCTAAGGGAAAAAATGGGCCTGTAACAGCGCATTATGGGGCTGATACAGTTTATACTTATAGGTATTAAAAAAAAGAGAATGTCATATGTCCATGATAGCTGTTACAGCCTGTATAGTAATGGTTACTGTAATGGTCGTTACAGCCATCTTTACAATTATTGAATACCTTGATTTGGGAAGCAATTTATGGAAGAAAGTTGTAGGAAAACAATACAATGGTCAGCATCACAGTCAACAAATTTTACAGGGTGGATGCTTTCAAAAAGTAGACTCACCTCACCTCATCCACAACAGAATATGGTGGCATATCCAGCTTGAGAATCTCATAGAAACCAATTCAAAGAATCTAAAAGCAAGGAAACATAAATTTTAGATAAGTTTTACAAAATACATAGGAAAATATATAAGTACTGCTGCTGAAAATTATTATATTTTGTACTGTGAGTCAGTGACCAATATGAGTAAGATAAACAGGTTAGTGTTATCAAAATTTTCCTCATCAGTTGTTGAGATGATGACGATTTTGGAATGTGGGATCCCACAAGAAAATAGGTATAGTTCCACATTCTACAGTCAATCAAATTAGTATAAGAGCCCAAATACATGAACAAACAACATACCCGTAAGAGAAGTGGCTCCATCCTTCTAAACGTGTTCTCGTCATTGCAAAGTGACAGTATCAGATAATCCAGATAACACCTCCAACGAACAACACCTCCAACAATGTCAGTCACCTACAGTAGAGAAATCAAATTTGCATTCACTTAATGACTTGAAATCAAGTGACATGGTAACTTTTTAACCTTATCTAAAGCAATAAGGGATTCAACAGATGAACTTTGAATGGAAAAATATGTTTTAATTTTGGTGGGTAAACAATATTTCCAGTAAGCCTTGTTGAACAACCTTTTGAAGTATCAACAATGCAATTTTTATACATGTTCAAAAGATTGTTTTTGCCTATCATATGAGACCCTTGGTCAATACAAAACATTCAATACTTTGATTGGCATGCTCATCTTGGTATTTTGCTTTTTAGATATAAAGAAGTTCATAATTAACAAAGAGTTACTCATCAAAAAAGAGTCTACAACCAGTTGCCTACTTGACATCAACCCCCCTCCTTTACCCAATCCTAGGGCGAAGTTGGGCAATTAGGAGGCAACATTAGCAGAGAATGAGCATTGCAAAACTAGGACGACAAGATGGGCATGCAAAAAGACTACGAAGAATAGCATCAAGGATGGGGACGCAAAAAGCAGCCTAAGAATAGCCCCAAGGGGAAATAAAATGAAATAGCTAATTAAGATGGTCCACCTATGCGATGCAAAAAAAAAAAAAAAAAAGATAGATCCAATAAAGTAAAAGCCTTCGGCTGGGATTGAAAGGTGGGAAAGGAGGGCAAGGTCTAAAGGATGTGATTCACGAGAGAAAAATTAAAAATGGATATGAAGGCTTCTAGACTTATTGATGACAAGGCATTAGAACATAAAATGATTGGAAAAACAGGACTCATAAAGTTAATCTCTTTTACCCAACAAAACATTTAATTTATTTTTTCTCGAAGGGCATGTGTGATGCAAGACAACTAGCCACTTGCTCTAGAGCCTAGAGTGAAAATGCCTCATGTATTAATCACCCCCAATGAGGAATCTCAAACACGATACCTACCACTGTAATACCGTTTTAATGCAGGATAACTAGCCAATTGCTCTAAAAGCTTGAATTGATAGAGCGTGTCAAATCAATCCCTTTATCTCATAGCCTAGGCCAAACATCTCATGAGTTAGGTCCTCGACCGAACCCCCTTGTGGGCCCCACATCACATGGGTTTCGCCTCACACAAATTGGGTCCACCTCACACAAGCCACCCGCCTCACACGGGCCGCCCACCCTGAGTGTGCCACTGCATCCCACAAGTCACCCCACTCGAGCCCGGTGTGAAAATGCCCCTTGCATTAATGTGTCATTTCTTCTCCAAATGCCATGGTAAGTAAACTCAATCTTAGGCCATGGATCAGAAGAGTAGGCACATTACCAACTTGGTTACCAAACTGGGTATCAAAACATAGTATCTAATGCATGATACAATTTTACATATTACAAACATCTTAACAATACAAACCATTACATTTCAAGTTTCTGAAATCTCATTTAGATGTCTTCCTTGGTAGCTAAAGTCAATCTAAGGCATGTTTGATTTTCCATGATATACATATAAATCTTTGGTAAATAAGTAATTATTATTTTTTCACGTGATTTGAAAATGGGTGAGTTAAATATGTGGGCCCCACTTGCATATAATATATCAACGTCGTCCATTTATTTTATTAGAACATTTTGGGGCATGAGCTGAAAAATAAGGCAGATCCAATGCTCAAATGGCCTACAAGAAAGGAAACAACAGGCTTAATTCATCCACCATTGAAAGTTGCTTCCTTCACTGGGCCCGCATTGAGGTTTATTCGTCATCTAACCAGTTCATAGGGTCACACAGACACGGATAAGGAGAAAACACAAATATCATCTTGATCCAAAACTTCTAGGGGCCCCAAGAAGTTTTTAACAGTAGGCGTTTGATTACCACTATTTCCTATGGTATGGTCCACTTGAGCTTTAGATCTGCTTCATTCTTGGGTTCATACGCATAACGAATGGGCAATGTGGATTAGCCACATACATTATGGTGGGCCCCGCATTGAGATTGTCTTCCACATGAATGGGCAGGCTAGGTACAAGGCAATGTCTTCCACCTATAGTGAGATTGTGTGTGGATACGAGTATTATTTTCTGATTTTGGGATTCACCTAATACCCTGATAATGCCAGTGTCATCCAGATTGCCTTTAATCATGTCTTTCACGAGAGGACAAAGCATATTGAGGTAGAGTGTCACTTCATTTGAGAGAAGTTCCAGTCTAAGATTATTTCTCTTCCACACATAGCGTCACAAGATCAAATTGTGGATGTTCTCATGAAGACCATGACAATTGCCATACATTCTTTCTTCGTTCGCAAATTGTTGCTATTTGATCAGCCGCATCAGTTTGAGAGGAGGTGATAGTTGTGAATGGTGTAATATTTTCATTCTCGGAAAGAAGAATCAATCTCACCCTCTAATTATTCTAATTGATTTACGTTCCTTGTATACCAGTTCATTTTATTTCCATATGAAGTATTATATCCTTCTATTTAAACCCCATTTAGGGTAAAGAAATATACAGAAAACTATTGGAAAGTTCTCCAAATCCCCTCATGTTTACTCTATCATCAACCAAAGCATCCCTTGCCCATGCATGCTTAGGAAATATAATATTATTTATTCTCAGCCACTTCCTACATGTGAAATGTTTTATCGTTGACACCCCACACCCCCCAACATGAGCCCACCAAACCTCAAATGCGTCCCACTTCATATGTCCCACTAGTAGGTTCTACATTAGACATGTTGATTGATGTATTAAAAATTTAAATCTGTAAATCAACAGTTTGTCGAAGACAGCTCGATGCCATCGAAGTCCTGCTCGATGCCATCAAAAAAATCCGAAAATCCCATCATGGTTGTTGGACACTTTGAGGTGTCCTGCTCGATGGCATCGACGGGCCGCCAATGCCATCACAGTCCTGCTCGATGCCATCGGAAAAATCCAAAAATTACATGTTTAGTCACTAGAACGTTTTGGTGTTTTGTTCGATGACATTGAAGGGGTTCAATGCCATCGACAATTTGTCGATGCCATCAAAGGTGCCATCGAACGCTCACGCAAAGTTACGCAAAATTTCGCAAGTGCGGGATTTGTTTCCTATTTCAATTGTGATTCACCTAGAGGATATATATATATATCGGGAATAGGGGGTATCCAAGACCTTTCTAATTCATTCCTAGGGTTTCAAGGGTGTAGCTTGGGTGATTCGAAGCTTGTTCAAATTGGGTAAACTCTCTCTTATAATTTTCTGCTTTCATAGTGTATATATGTCCCCTTGTGCGGTGGTTTTTTCCCGCAAAAGTTTTTCCACATTAAATTCAAAGTCTTTGTGATTGGGCTTGATTGAGATATTGGAATATTTTGCTTGATTCGTCTCTATGTCCTTTCACAGTCCCCCCAACAAGACATGCACTCTTTTGCATAAACACCAGAACTTTTGTACTCTTACACATGAATATTAATGTTTTTATTTCCAAATATACAAAAGTTAGATGCATTTACGCATACATGCCAAAATGAACACATAATTGCGAATAATTTCCTGTGTTTGAAAAACTGCCAACCCAATCAAACATTTAACCCAATGTATTTACACATGCAAGGATATTCTTTTAATAAAAAATTTTGGTCGAAGACATCAAAGAATACCTTATAAATAAATCAAAGCAAGAAGGGAAAAATATAAGAAATGATACCAATCTGATATCTCTATCATCCAAAGCACGGGTGCAAAACCCAAGAGTTCTTTCCACATAACACATCTCATTCTCACTAGAATTTTTTCCTTTGTCATTCAAAAGGTCAGCAAAAGCACTACCTTGATCTATCCACAACAATCTCACCGCAGAAACTATAGTAATAAAAACATTTTGGAAAGAAAAAATTTGAATGAAAATCCAAATAACACAATGAAGAAAATTTCTATCATATAACAGTTGACTTCCAGCACCAAATGAACAAATCTGCTGGACTAGTTCTGCCCACATTTTCCAGAACAAATAGTTTTTTGGTTAATCCCAACGGAACATACAGTGTTCATTGCCACTCACCACCATATGTGCTGCTGACCGGAAACATCCATCTGGTTGGCCCTACTGCAGATGGTCCACCCCACAAAAACCACAACAATTGGACATTTATAGCCAAGGTATTCAATAATGGAATGGTGGCCGTAACGGCCACCATTATTGCCATTATGATATGTACCATCATGGCCCCATAACACGTAACAGTCCCCATCATTACTATTACGTAATAGCCGCAGTGGCTATTACGCAATCGTTTTTTTGACACCTTGATTCTAGCCTCCTGATTCATGGATGTTTCCAACTTGATGTAAACTACTGACAATTTTCTTCTATTTGCAAAGTTGAAGCAGATAGGGATTAGGAGCACTGCATTTCTTTACCATGCACAATACACAGTGAGGCCCACTTGATAGACAGCAGGGATTGACCAGGTATACAGCCAGCTGTATAGAGTGGCAATGCAACAAGCCTGGTTCATCACACAATGAACTGGAATTAACCTCTCTCTCACAAAGTTCTAGCCGAGATCTTCAGGGGCGCAGGTTAACAAATCACATAATGGGACACTAACATGTGCGGGTGGGACAGAATTACAGAAACCGAAACCAACTGAGAACTGAGCTAAGAAGAAGAGGATTGCATTTACCAGCTCTGTGAGGAGAAACCTCCGAGTTCAGATTCTGCATCTTCCTCGCAGGATCAAAACGCCCTGAAAATGTAGAACTCTCTCAGTTGAATTCATCACCGCCCATATAGGCAGCATGCCCCCAGCCCATTTAGTAAGACACTAAGCACGATGCTAACCTGAGCAGTGGCGCAACAAAAAAGAAGCGAAGATCCTTACCAGCTCTACGAGGCAGAAACTCCGGACGCAGCTTCTGTGTTTTCCTCAGGGGATTTGAAAGACCTGTAATTACAAAACGTCTCTTTAGAAAGCAAGGACAACACAAAGGGGAATCTGAGCACGCCTACCTGCTGTTAGCTCCCAACGGCCCCGGCGCACGTTAGCACGCCAGAGGTGGATATGGCTAACATCAGCCAGTGGCGAAGAAGGACAAGGCAGAAGAGGAGGTGAGTGCGGTTACCTGCTCTTTGAGGAGAAACCCTCGAAGCTGCATTTCTGTCTGGTGAATCGACGGCCCTGATTTGAAACGTAGAGTGGTCGGATTTCAATGGGATTTTCGGGAGACGAGATTTCTCGCGGAGAGAGAAATTCGAGTGAGGAGAAACTGAGAAGAGACGAAAAATGGGAGAGAGTTCCCTCCATTTTTCTCACGGAAAAAAAGCAGTGCGATTTCAGAGCAGAGAAACGGATGTTGAACATGACCGTAGCGTTTGCTAATTCCACGCGCGTGGAGCGCATCCCACACACGCGCGCCGATATGGAATAACACGAGCAGTGGCCGAGCGGATTGTGTCCTGTGCCACACACCACCGACCTTCGACGTCACCTAGTTCTGTGGGCCCTACCACGACGAATGTGTTGTATCCGCACTGTCCATCCATTTTTCCAATATCATTTAAGGGTATAAGATGAAAAAGTAAGCATGTCTAAAGCTCCAGTCGATCATACCATAGGAAGCAGTGGGGAGAGAGATGCCCGCTATTGAAACCTTCTTATGGATGCTGATCGCGTCATGCCAGTCTCTAGCGATGAATGAACAGTTCTGTGGTTGTACCCACCATAATGTATTTATTTATCCATGCCATCCATCCCTTCTCTCCTATTGTTCCATGATCACAAAAATGAGTTAGATCCAACATTAAATCATTTAATGCAACCAAATCTTATTATTTGGTGTGGTCCACTTAAAGCGTTAGATCTACCTTTTTAATTGTGTGTGTTGATGCCTTAAAATGATGTAATAAAAAAAAAATGACGAAGAGCGTGCATAAACAGATACATCACTGTGGGCCACCCACAGAGGTGCCTGTTCGTGGCTAGAGACGGGCCGGGACTGGGTAGGACGCGACCGTTTATTTAACATCTAACCAGCTTGATTCAAAAAAATTACGGCTCTGATAAGTGAAAATACAAATATGAGCTTTACTTATAACTTTTGCGGTTACCACGAACTTTCAATGGGAGTCGTTCAATCTCCTCCGATTTCTGTAGCTTGGTCCACTTAAGCTATAGATCTGACTCGTCTTTGGTCACACATTCCATAAAAAGGTGTTGAAAAATGGATGAACTGTGAGGATATAGTAAAACATGACTGCGGGCCCACATATTTGATGACGTCAATACACTGGTGTGTGGCAAGACTGCGGATTACGTGAGACGACTCGTATTTCGGATTGTACTTGTATTTCCTCGAAAGCCTTCTGCAGAAGTTGGCAAGTTCCTCCGTTGGATTCTAGGTAGGCCCATCAGGATGTTTTTGAAATATCCATCCGTTCATCTATTTTTCAAAATCATCTCAGGACATGAGACTAAAGACTCAAAACTAAGTGGGCTAGATGAGAAAAAACAGTGGAGATTCAGCCACCCTGTTTAAGCATTCATATGACCATAAAAGTTTAATTTCACAGTCTTAAGTGAAAATGTTCTTATAAAAGGTTTAGATGGCACATAAACATAAGGTGGAGTTCACGAAGGTTTCAACGGTAGAAAACTCGTTCTCCCCATGGTCATGAGTTTTGGATTCACCCGATTTTTGATATATCTCCTGTGATGATATGACAAAATGAATGGACACCAAACATTATAGTGGGCTCCACCTAGCATCAAAGGAAGGAACTTCCTATTAAAGGCTTTCAGAAACTCGCCTCACCCAAGACTCTGCGGCCTTGACCCCAGTTTGGGTAAGGTTTTGACATGAAGTTTTTGTGCTCTGGTGCTAGTGAGGTGCACCGTGATGTTTGTGAGAAATTCACCTTATTCATTTATTTTTGGAGTTTATTTTAAGACGTGAAATAAAAAATGAGACATCTAAAACTTGAGTCTACCACATGGGTGGAAATAGTGGGGATTCAATTATCACCTTTAAAACATTCATGTGGCTACAAAAGTTTTTAATCAAGTTATTTTGTGCGATTTCACTTCATCTCAATGGAAGTATCCTATAAATGGGTTAGATTGCATATAAACATCAAGGTAGAGCTCAAGAAGACTTCAATGGTAGGAAACTCTTTCCTTGGTTTTTCCTCTCGTATAGCGCACTTGAGTTTTGCATACACCTCATTTTCTGTCTAATGTCCTAAAATGAATTCTAGAAATGGATGGATATATTGTCGACATTTTTGTACTTGAGCCCAGTGTAAAAATGTCCCTACATTAACCTAACTACTAAATTGTCGACATAATGTTCAACATATTTATGCATCATATATTGAAAAAATATTATACATCGCTCTTTGATATATAGCCTTGGTGTTCTTGAGTGAACGGCATAACCTCATAACAGTAATCCCCAAATATGTCCTAAATATTGTAACCTCTTCATCCTCATGTGTTGTGTCGTATACCTATAAATAGAAAAATAATGCAAGATAAGATTTCATTTCATATCAACTCAATCAAACCAAACAGTTATTTTTCAATCACTGGTCAATTTACATTCCATAATGTAATAATTTACTTTTCATGTTAAGTAAATTACATGTTTTGGTGTAAATTTTCTTTTTCTTTTTCTTTCAGCTACCGATTTACATTCCATGATGTAATCAGTAGCTTTAATTAGGTAGCTGTAATTTTAGCTGCGTGTATGGTTGGAATTAAGGTGTAATTTTAATTTTGGCACACATGCACACACACAACCACTACAAATAGAACCATGCAACAATTCCTGCATTTTTATTAGACCACATCATCATTGTTGCAAAAGCTCCTGTTTCCAATGAATAGGTTGGGCTGCCATCTACAGTGTTAATATGGTCATATACAACTGCAAAAAGGGGAAAAACAAATATCATCTTCATTCAAAACTTTTGTGGCTCCTAATTTTTTTTTTTCAACGGTAGAGTTTAATCTCCACTGGGTGGTCTACTTGAGCCTAGGATTTTCCTTAGTTTTAGGCTTATAACGTAAAATGATATGAAAAATTGGATGGACATTGTGGATGAAGTCCACACACCATGGAGACCCCTTGGAGCCCATATCACGGTGGGACCCACGAAGGTCTGAGGGTGATAAACATTACGGTGGGATCCACGAAGGTTTCAACCGTAGGTATTTTCATCCCCGCTGATTCCTGTTGCGTCGCTCACTTATGATTCGGATCTCTCTCATTTTATGGCACGTATCTTAAAGTAAGACGAAGAAATCAATGGACGGATTACATATAACGAAAAGTCATCATGGTGTGTCCCACAGTGCTTGGGGTTACAGGCAATGGGAAACGGATGGGCTGCTAGTCACCCTGCCATTAGCCAATTGCTTGTGATCGGTGCTCTGTGGGCCCCACCATGATGTATGTGTTTCATCCATGTCATCCTTCCATTTGTAAATATCATTTTATGGTATCATCTAAAAAATGAGAGAGATCCAAATCTCAAGTGGACCACACAATGTTGATTGAACACCCATCATTAAAAACTTCTTGCGGTCCACAAAAGTTTTGGACCAACCTGATGTTTTTTTTCCCCTTCATGCAGGCATGTATGACCTAATTAACAGGTTGGATTTCAAATAAACATTACAGTGGGTCCTAGGAGGTTTTTAATGGTGGACTTTTAATCACTACTGTCTTACCGTGGTGTGGTCCACCTGAGTTTTATATCTGCCTCATTTTGTAAGTTAAGCTCTAAAATGATCTTAAAAATGGATGGACGGCGTGGATAAAACATATACATCATGGTGGGGCCCATAGAGCACCGACCACTAGCCACCGCTGCATCACTAGCCAAACGGCGTCCCAGGTAAGGACCGGCCGGGGATTCTAATCGCATCGTTGCTTCCCTCGTATTTAAAAAGAGGAAGAAGAAGCTCAAAAGCTCTTCCCATCTTCAAATGCCTTCTTCCATTGGATTTCCTGTATTTACAGAAACCAACCTCGGCACCCGCATTGCAATATCTACTCCTCCAGATACTACAACTGGAAACCTCAAAAGTAAGATTAAAATCTCATCATCGTCATCATCATCATATCCATTATCTCGTAATCCCTTAGTCTTTTATCTTTCTCTGTTTCTTTGATTGGAATCCTTCAAATGAAGATCTGATGCTTTGTTTTGATGAAAAAAAAAAGTCGGTTCTCGATGCATTTCTCAAGATGGGTTTTGCAATTTTTACTTGGTTGGATGTCCTATTGGTGTGTATGGAGCATTTTGTCATTTGATGCTTCTTTTTTCTTTTTTTTTTTCTTTTTTTTTTTTTAAATATGTGAAAATGGATTCTTGATGATGCTTGATGGAGATGGGTATTTGCTATTTTTCGTTATTTGGCTATTTTTCGGGAGTTTATTGAGGTGCCACGTGCTCGAAATATGATTGAATTAGGTTGGAAATAATCGATGATACTATTTCTGTAATTTATTTCGAATGGAGGAAAATGGGTGGTTCCAATTCTTTGGAGAAACGGGTGTCGCCAGATTTTTTATTTTTTATTATTTTTTTTTGTGAGAGGTGAAGGGTAATAGCATTTTTCTTACAAGCGGGGCCCAAGTACATTTCTGCGATTCTTGTTGTTGATGTCTTAAATCTGTCAATAACAGGTCAGTCAATGCCATCAACAGACACTTGATGCCATCGGAAAAATCCATGTTGGTTGTTGGAACATTTTAGTGTTGCTACTTGATGTCATTGAAGTAAGTTCGATGCCATCGACAGATCCTCGATGAGACGTCGATGCCATCGAAGGTCCCATCGAGCGCACATGCAAAGTTGCGTAAGTGCGGGATTTGTTTCCTATTCTGGATGTGATAGTTTATATATCGGGTGTAATCGGGATTTGGTAAAGAAGAGGTGTATTAGGGCTTTCTAATTTGTTCCCAAGGATTCAAGGGCATAGCTAGGGCTTGTGAAGTATCTTTGAGGCTTATTCGAATATGTAATATTCTTTCTCTTGTAATTCTACTTTTATAGTGCATTACTCATTGCTTTGTACCATGGTTTTTTCTTTTCTCCCAAAAGTGGTTGTCCATGTAAAATTCGGATTGTTCTTGTTTAGTCTTGGTTGTGCGATTGTGTGTACCTTGCTTGATTCGTCTCTGCGTGCTTCCGTAGTTCCCCAACAATTCAGTCTCGCGGGCCCCACAGTGGATGGGGATGCTCTGCGGAAGACTCCCACTGACCATCCTGGGCATCCAGAGTTTCAGTCTAGAAATGGATGGTTAGAAGTACAACCAACAGTTTGTGAGTGCTGTAAAGTAGTGCAAGGATTGGATGGATAGCTGAATTTCTTGGTGGAGGTGGTCTAGGCTCAACTACCAGAGTAAGGTGTGCCCTACCCCTGGTGATATTATTGGTAGCCCATTGATCCCATCTTTCATTGAGAAATAGATTAGAGAATTGCTTTTATGATGTTGGATCATAGAAACTTAATGAAGTGGAATCTCCACCAAACATGGCAAGCGTGTGTAGCAATTGGGGCTTTTGATTTGGCTGGCCAAGCAATCGGGCCGTACGCCAAAAATTTTGGTGGTTGGACCATCCTTGCCATCTGATCATTGTAGGTTTTACTCATTGAATATGGGTTGCTGCCCAATTTTTCCCACTTTGTGGTAAATGCTCTTTTGTAGGCCATTGATCAAATGGCCATCACAATCTGATCACCTTGATTATTTATTTATTTTTTTCGTGGCTCACCTACATGATGCCCCACCATATCGATCGCTATGATCAATGGTGAAGATGTGTAAGCATCAAAAAAATGGAAATGATTTTCTAGAATTCAATAAAATTTTTGGAGCAATTGTTTAGAACAAGCTAGAGCCCTCTGAAATTCATAGTGGCCTTGGAAAACCTTGGTTATTTGGAAACATACACTGGTGGTATTATTTGAAATCAAAATTTCAATTGGTCCTTTTTATGGATGCCAAAGGGTCATGCTAGCCTACTAGGATCTTAATAATCGGTCCGTTATATGGGTGACAAAGGGTCATGCTAGCATATTAAATTTCTATTACCTAAGCCTTAGAACATGCCTATTTAGGATGTTAATGTGCGGGCTTAGGCTTGAAATTAAGGGCTTGATTACCAAACAAGCCCAGTCCGGACCTGACCTGACCTTGTCTCAATTACTAATTGAGTTGTGCTCCGACTAATCTGGCCCAAGTCTAGACCCAACCCATTGTCTCCCCAACTCCTTTCATTGTAATAGAGGACTTTCAAGTTAGCGTAGAGTCTACATATGATAAGCAAGCAATTATATTGTTGTTTGCCAAACGGGTTGGATAGAGAGATTCTAGAAAAGGTGGCTAAAGCTCTTTTGGTAAGGTCGAGGATTTTCTCAAAATAAGTTTTGGAAAACTCATTATAGAGGGTGACTTAATTAACGTGTTTTTGTGGACCTCAATCAATAAAGGCATTCTGATTGAAGAGATCAAAGTTGCAGTTGGGATTTGGGGAGATAAATCTTCTGATCCAGCTGCAGTTTGGGATTCGGGTTCCTTCTTGGTGCAATCTTTCTATGGATCCCTCACCCTCTCGCCCTCGTCAATGAGATGTTGTCATACGGGAGATATTTGATTTTACAGAATGCCTCCAAAAGTTGTTGCTTTTATGTGGTGGGTGAATAAGAATAGAGTGCTCATGGTTGATAACCTGAGGAAAAGAGGCATGATTTTGCCTAATGTGTGCCTATTGTGCCTTGAAAATGTGGATCATCTCTTCCATTGTTCTCTCACTATGGAAGTTTGGTGGACAGTCCTTGATTTGACTGGGGTTTTGTAGGTCATGCCTGAATCTATCGATGGCCTCCTTTGTTCTTGGCATGCAGATCCCTAAGGGGGGTGGGTAGTTGGGGAGATCTCTTCTTATGGTTGTCCTGTGGGCAGTGGGGTTAGAGAGAAATGGTTGATGTTTTAGAAATTTGAAGGTCTCTTCTACTAGGGTGTTTGGCAAGGTGCTTGTGTTTTTCAGAGATTGGGCACCTTAGCCCTTTCTCGGGTCTCTTGGGTTTCTTCCAGTCTTGGGCTGAGTCATTGTATTCAGTTTTCCTTCGTAGCTTTTTTCTTTTTTCAGTTTTTTTTTTTTTTTTGGCTATGCCTAATAAAATGTTTCATGTTTTAAAAAATAAAAATAAATAAATAAAGTCATTCTGAATCATGGAGACTTTCATTCATCTTTGATGAAATCTGTGATTTTTACAAAAGGTTATGATGGCCGCCGTGTTGGGACTTGGGAATTGGGACAAACAATCCATTGAGAATGGAAGACAATTGGCCATTTACCACATCTTGCAAAATGCAGATGGCAGAATGTGTGAGGGAGAGCCTTTGCATTGGGAATGTGGCCACCCCACATTGTTGTTTCTTTGTTATTTTGAATAAATTTTCATTTTTATCATCAACAACAAGTTTTTATTAAAAAGGCCCAACAGGTGGCAAGATACAAGGATTCATTAAGGCAATGTATAGGAGGTCCCTATATGGATAGAAGGCCTAAGGGCCCCCTCTTTAGCAAGGAGATCTCTCAATATAATTGACCTCCCTAAAACCTCTGAAATGAGATGTCAAATGTTCGCGATTGAAGCTTTATGAAGTTAGCTAATAAAAGTAAGTCCCATGGGTTATGGCAGATCACCCTTCCCCAACATGCAAGTAATTTCATTGAAATCTTGGGCCACGCAACCCCATTTTATCGACAACATCTTAGTTTTCTTAATCACTTGGGACAAGCTTGAATGTTTTAAATTTAAAAATCCTATGTTTTCTTTTGTTCCATCTAATGTCAAGAGGGAGCATCCTCCAAGGTTCTTGCCAGTTGATATGAAAGGCCCACCACCTGAACCATCCAATAGATTCAATATTGAGTCCGGAAGAGCCTACTCTATTTCAAAAAGAGCAAGACCAAATGGAAGAAGTCACTGAGCATCAAAGAAAAAATGGTCCATGGTTTCCTCTTCCCGAGACATGAAATGCATTTTTGCAAGCAACCAATTTCTTCTCTTAAGGTTCTCTATTCTAAGGATCATTTTAGTTGTGACCGTCCAAGCATAATGCCTCGACAAGGTAGGACATAGGTCTTTTTATTAGGGCTTTCAAAATAAATGCAAAAGTATAAAAATACCCCCATACTTAAGTTATTACATAAAACAAGGCCCATGAACTTTAACTCTATTCTAACGCATCATCTTAAGGACTAAAAGGAAAAACAACTCTAGAAACCATAATCCCCATGTAAAGTAGACCACACATGGCCACACGTGAGATATCACGATCCGTCAACAAATAGAAAACATTCGGTTTAACCAAGAGGGAATGGTGAAAATTAATGATTTTTCATAGAATTATACAAGTAAGTAGCCCCTCACATATAACTTTCTCAACTATTAACTCAAAAGTAGCTTAATTGTGATTTGAAGTCCAAACCTCTCATGAATGCTAGCTATTAGGAAGGAAACAGCAATATACATCTTTCCATTTTATTAGACTTGTTACAATTCGATTCAATGGCACTCAAACACACCCTCAGTATTTATGGTGCTATATTGCCTTTTCTTTTCTTTTCCTTTTTTTCCTCTCTCTCTCTCTCTCTCTCTCTCTCTCTCTCTCTCTCTCTCTCTCTCTCTATTTTTATTTTTTAATTTTATGGATCTGCAGTGCTATATTTCCTTTTTGTATAGATTCTGAAAATGTAACTAGTGTTGAACTGTGGCATAGGAAAACTTGGGAGGGCGCACTACCTTTGTTTTCCAAATCTTGGAGAGGTCAGGGTTCATGCATTGATGGTATGACCTCCAACTATTTCACTTATTTTTGAATTGTAATTTCCAAAAGCTCTACTTGGTCACAGTCCTTTGTTTACTTGTGTTGGTGAAGCGGAAGTCATGTTTTTACTTTTTACCACCTTCCAGACTCACTTTCGATAAAGAATGCCTTTCAAGGATTGAAATGGTCTTGGTTTCTTTGAATGAGTGCAACTCAGGTCAAGCATATACATTGTCAAGCAGCGCCCACAACTGATATCAGCAATGCTATGGTTGGTTGAGAAGACAGGATTTCTCAATCGATGAGCGGCAATCCTAGTGTAAGTTCATCTGAGATATATAATATCTGTGACTGGTATCCTCACTAGGTACTTTTCCAAATCTGATGAGCGGGACATATTCAACTGCCAAGCTGAGAGCATAAGAGACCCTAACGAACTAGCTGAGCAATCTGTAGACTCCCAAACGCAAAAATTAGTAGAAATTCAATGCACCAATAATGTTGGTTGTACAACTTGAGTAGAATTTTCCATGAAACAGAATAAGCATAAGAAGAACACAACAGAAAATAACATGGTCCATCCATTGATTAATTCTTACATAGAGAAGTCTAAATTTAATATTATATCCAAGATTAGTAAAAACTGCAACAAAACTGAATCGTCTGATAAGGAGAGAAGCGTTGCAAGCTATGACGTTAATGATGACAGTGGGGCCCGTCAAGATAATCAAGATTCTACTTTTGAGCAGTCTGCGTGTAACATTGCAACTGAGATTAGTATAAACTGTAGCAAAACAAGAGTATCTGCTTCTGTCACGATGGGTATAACAGGTCTTGAAAGGAAGGGAAGAGATGCTGCAAGCGATGCCATTACTGTTGACAGTGGGGGCGAGGTTCTGCGGTAGAGAAGTTACATTGTAATAGGTTGTTTTGAGCTGATCTATTTGAATAGGTTGTTTTGAGCTGATCTATTTGAATAGGTTGTTTCGAGGTTCTGCGGTAGAGAAGTTACATTGTAACAGGTCTTTTTGTATAGGTTGTTTTGAGCTGATCTATTTGAATAGAATATAATTTTTTTGAAAAAAAAAAAGTTACACTGTAATATTGCAACTGAGATTAGTAAAAAGGATAGCAAAACTGGAATGTCTACTTCTGCTGTGACAAGATTAGTGGGTCTTGATTAAGAGGAAGAGAAACACTTCAAGTGATGACATTGCTAATGACAGGGGGGCCCATCATGATCATCAAGATTTCCATGTAGAGGTTTCCAGGTGTAATATTGGATCCAAGATCAATAAAAAGTGTATCAAAAGTAAAAAGTCTGCTTCTGTTGTGATGGGAGGAAAGTCTGCTTCTATTGTAAGAAGGGGAAAAGCGATGCAAGCAATGACATTACTAATGACAATGGAGACCACCGAGGCCGTCAAGATTCTGATGTGGATGAGTCCGAGTGTTGCGTTACAGCCAATATTCATAAAAGCGTTGGAAAATAGGAGTGTCTTCTTCTCTTGCGATGGGGAGAATAGTTCTTGATATGGAGGGATGCAATGTTATGAATGGGACTGATGCAGGACATGAAACTTTAGTATGAGATCCAAGATTTCAGGCTTAGATCATACCAATTCAGAGACAATCACACAAATTCCACATCCCACATGAAAATCCAAACGAATTAAAGGGGAATCTATACGGATCCAGGCCTATACACGTGATCAGGGTCAAATATTGCATATCAGACCCCAGTAATTGCCTAAATTGACGTACATAATAAGGCTTAATGGAGTGTTTTACTCGTGTTTTTATTACAGGATGAAATCAGGAGTGTGTATTGAAAATTGATGTTAAAGGCTGGATTTCATGATCCAAAGTCTCCAGAGCACGGGATGGACTCCAGAGAACCAATAATGAAGATTTTACACGCCTGGGATCTGAGGAAAGCAAGCCAAAGGGGCTCGAAAAGGGTCCAGAATGCAAGATCATATGGTTCCCGCCATCCGATCAGTTCAAAACTTCATACATGGGATGAGGGCCATAAATTAACCGTACATATTAATTTTCATCCATTAAAGATCTCGGGAAGTGGGCCAACTGACAAATCAGCCCACAAACCATCGATTCTGGGCCCACCTGATATCTGGAACTGCCTCATATTTGGTTTTGGTGGTTGAAATAATATGAAGAAAAGGATGGATGGTGCAGATTTCTCCAGAACATTGCAGTGGACTCTACATGCATGAGGAGTGTGCACACTACACGTTTGCACTTGCGGTGCACCGTACCCGTGTCTCGGTCAGCGAAGCGCTGACCCGCGCTATATCTCCCAAAACTCAAAATCACAGCAGCAGCGGGTTTCCAGCGTCCGCGAACGGCAGCCGGTCTTCGTTTGTGGACCCCACACGTTGTCCAAATGGACAATCCAAACCGTCCATCCGCTTCCTGGGGCGGCCATACCCCATGCAAAGTGATTTTGAAGGATAGTTGTGATTTTAACATTATAAGATATGTGATGTTGTTAACTTATGACTCTTGGATTCGGCCATCTGCTTGATTTCACAGTCAATTTTGAATTGTTAATCCATGATTAGAAGTTGTAAACATTGATTGAGCCATGATTTCACATATTACATCTCGCTTACACATTAAGTTTTCGATTCGATAACTGAATGATTAACTTGGTAAAAAGGAAGAATTAAAAGGCTAAGTCACATAATCTTCACCATAGGTTTGCTCCCTATAGGTACAGATTTGATTCTCCATGGTTGACATATTAAAAAAATAATAATAATAAAATAAAATAAAATTAGGCGACAAGTTTTCGCCATAGGTTTGTTCCCTATAGGTGAAAATTTGATTCCCCTCATTTGTGTTACTGCTCATGAAGAAAATCTAAGGCTGGTAAGATGAAAAGTTAATCTGTGAGATAAGTGTTGGTTTCAAGCTTGGTTGTCATGAATTACTAATGATATTATGAAATTGACAATTGGATCTCTTAATGATTGTAAGCCGAGATTACACTATACACTCATGGAACTTAATGTTTAAAATTGTTCAAATTAATGGATTAATATTTTAAACTTGATTATGAAATTTGCCGAGAGCTTGATTCCAAGAGAAAAATTCCACACACCAATCATGAATGTTAGAATTTTCACATCTCAGCTGTTTGTTCACAAGTCACTTGAGTCTACAGGAATTGTCTTTTATTTCTAAAATTATTTTTCGCATGTTTTGCTCGGGTCTAGCAAAATGCTGGTTGGGGGTTGTGATCAGGGTCAAATATTGCATATCAGACCCCAGTAATTGCCTAAATTGACGTACATAATAAGGTTTAATGGAGTGTTTTACTCGTGTTTTTATTACAGGATGAAATCAGGAGTGTGTATTGAAAATTGATGTTAAAGGCATGGATTTCATGATCCAAAGTCTCCAGAGCACGGGATGGACTCCAGAGAACCAATAATGAAGATTTTACACACCTGCGATCTGAGGAAAGCAAGCCAAAGGGGCCCGAAAAGGGTCCAGAATGCAAGATCACATGGTTCCCGCCATCCTATCAGTTCAAAACTTCATACATGGGATGAGGGCCATAAATTAACCATACATATTAATTTTCATCCATTAAAGATATCGGGAAGTGGGCCAACTGACAAATCAGCCCACAAACCATCGATTCTGGGCCCACCTGATATCTGGAACTGCCTCAAATTTGGTTTTGGTGGTTGAAATAATATGAAGAAAAGGATGGATGGTGCAGATTTCTCCAGAACATTGCAGTGGACTCTACATGCATGAGGAGTGTGCACACTACACGTTTGCACTTGCGGTGCACCGTACCCGTGTCTCGGTCAGCGAAGCGCTGACCCGCGCTATATCTCCCAAAACTCAAAATCACAGCAGCAGCGGGTTTCCAGCGTCCGCGAACGGCAGCCGGTCTTCGGTTGTGGACCCCACACGTTGTCCAAATGGACAATCCAAACCGTCCATCCGCTTCCTGGGGCGGCCATACCCCACGCCTAGCTGGCGGAATTCGCAGACATCGCGTCGTGAGATTTTTAACCGTTCAAACGTCAGACGGACGGTGGCGCAGGAAGTCAGGTGGACCTCATCAACGGAAGGTGAAAATCTGCATTCCCAACCGAAATTTCCTCCTCTATGCAATGGACGGAGTGGATTTCTCATTTAATCGAAGGAATGGGCCCCACTATTGTCATAGCGGAAGCATCCGCTGCGCGATCCGCGTCCGCATAACCAGGCCGCTGGCCGTTTTTGCGGAAGACAGTGGACCCCACCCGTCACCTGTCCGGCCGATCTGATCTGTTCATCTTGTAGAATGGTTCGAGAACTACAAAACTATGCTGATATTCCACTCCCATGCGTACACGTGCGCGGTACAGAGGCCACAAACGGATTGCTCTGTAATGTTCAAAACTGATCTCTTCGTGATTTCTTCTCTGGGCCGTGTTAATGGACGTTCAAAACCACTCATTCTTGACTGAAATTTCGTCCTGAATCCAATGGACGGGGTGGATTTTCCAGAAAACACCTCTGTGGGGCCCATCGATCACGGCTGCGAAAATTTGCACTTCATGTCCTTCTACGACTCTGCCACCGACTCCAGCCCTCCAACAGCTATAAAAGAGGAATTATGGACGTGGGAAATTCAACCAGAGAAACAGAGAATTCCAGATCTAGAGCAAGGGAGAGAAGAAAGAGAAGAAAGAAGAGAGAGGGATCGATTGGTTTGATGTTTTGTTTTTATGAATTTTGTTTAATTTTTTTTGATGGATTTTATGGGTCACTAATCTCTCAACTAAGGCTGAGATGAAGCCCATAATTTGAATACTCTTGTTATATTTTGATTTCACTTTGATTTAATTGGTGTGTTTCTTTCTCTAAGTGGGCTTGATTGGTTTAAATTCTATACTTCTCCATCTATGAACTTGACCAAGGTATATATATATGGATGTTGTTTGGATGCTTATTATAGGTGCTTGTGTCTGATCAAGAACAGGTTTCCTATAAAGGAAGAAACAGGGTGCTTAATGAACTGTACATTCCATGTGCCCGACCAAGGACATGGGATGTGTTATTCATGGCATTGCTTAAAGGAATTAGACAGTCTGTATGCCCGATTAAGGACACAGATTGTGCTTTCTCTACATAAGTGGTATCAATCTAGATCAAGGTGAATCAACAGACAAAACAAGGGTTATGATAATTAGGGGTGGATTCGAAAGTCCTAGTGCTCTTTCTCTGATTGAATTTTCTTCCCTGTTTTTAATTGTTTTTTTCTAGAATTGTGCTTAGTAGTTCATTCCATTATTTGTTGGATTAGTTAAGGAGAGTCATAGATTTGAATTGTGACGACCAGTCCTCGTGGGAATGATCTCGTAATACGTACCGTATCTACATCTGATTCGTATACTTGCGAGTTTAAAAATCATTTAAATCATGTTGGTTTAAATAAAACATCAACACGTTAGGGCTGGATCAATGAAAATTATGAACCAAACAAAACACAAAGGGAAATAGGAATCAACTACACATGTATAAGAATTAGGAACCCTAGGATGAGAAAAGGGGCAAATCAATTAGGGATAATGTAATCTAGGGTCAGGATTTATGAAATCATGTATAAAAGAGAGAAAATAAGAAGAAACCTGAACCCGAGACAGTCCCTGCATGTGGACAGCGAGCTAGGTGCGGGGGCACATGCGCCTGAGGCTGGCCGCACGTGTGGTGAGAGACGGAATCCAGAAATGAATTCCTAGGCCTTGGTCGGCCAGGCCTGAGCTGCAAAAACCCCAAATCTAACGTCGATCCGAGCTCTGATTTGATCATGGTGCTCCGTTGAAGTTTCAGCTCGCCTGCGGGCCGAAATCTGGAAACCTGCCGTAATGAAGAAATTTGATGCAACAAAATGGACGAATACGAAGTACGGATGGTGGGGGAAGATGAAAAAAAAGATGATGGAGGATGGGGGTGAATCGGGATCGATGTGGCTTCGCACCACGGTAGTTAGCCTTTCGAAAAGGGAGGGCTTCGCACCTACTTTTCAATTCTTCCACTACTCACGAAGAGAGCAGAAAAATAAAGCAGAAATTTTTTTATTAACTTCATTGAATTAAAAGAACTACAAAGGGTGCCTATTTATAGGAAAAATCCTATACCCCAAAACTCGCACCATGTGCGCAACTTATTACTTGGCGATGAAGTAAACTAAAATAAAAATCAAACAGAAAAATCTAAAGCGTTCACAATATTCTAAATAATAACAATAAGTAAAACATCAAATATGAAATCAATCCGACGAGTGGGCCACGATCATGAGATCCCATGATGGGCTTTTCTTTACTATCGGGCCCACTTTTTGGAACCAAAACTTGTTTTCTAGCCAGGAGGCCCTCCCTGGACTTTGTCATTAAGCCAGATCGATGGTGGGGTCTTCCTTCTGTATACGTACGTGTGTAGGGGTGGTGGCGTGCGGGCGTGCGTGTGCACGATGTCCTCATCAACTCTCCCCGGCTGTGAAGATTTCGCCACTGGCGAAATAAAACTCCTGAACCGCTCTAGGATGTTGGGATCAAGTCTCTGAAGCTCCTCCTCAGTGAGTCAAGTACTGTCTGAAGCTGGGCGTGACTTCTATTTAATTAGGTATTTCTGAAACCCGCCATCTAGCGTGAAAATTATCTCATGGTTCAGGATATCTTCTATTTCCTCTCTGGGTGTGTGAAGGCTAGGTATGGGAGGCAGAGGCTGGGATAAAAGGTCGGGAAGAGGCCATGGATCAAAAGGTAAGTCTGGGAAATTAGGATGGGTGGGTGAAGGGCTGGGCAAAGTATCAATGGGTCCCTGAAAAGTAACTAGATCCTCCACATTGAATCTGGAACTAATTTCCATGGAAGGTGGAAGATCTACCTCATACTCATTGAGACCGTTTCACTTTATAATTTTGAAGGGCCCAACGCTACGCGCGTGTAACTTACGAATGGCCCCTGGAGGGTACCGCTCGGGCCTGATGCGGACCATCACAGAGTCCCCAATATTGAACTCTTTGAAACGTCTATGTAGGTTTGTAGAAAATTTGTAATGTTCATTACTAGTAGTGATCTTTCGCCTGATTTCTTGATGCAATGAATGTATGTGATGCGCAAAAGACTCTGCAAACTCTGATGACCTATGAGACAATGACACGGGGATAAGATCAATACGCTTCCTAGGCTTGTAACTAGTAACGACTTCAAAAGGACTTAGACCTGTGGACCTATTGACAGATCTATTGTATGCAAACTTGGCTATGGGTAGTACGGCATCCCATGTCCTGGTATGCTCCCCCACTAAACATCGAAGTAAACTCCCTAGACTCCTATTAACCACCTCAATCTGGCCATCGGCCTGAAGGTGGTAGGTAGAAGAAAATTGGAGCATAGTATTCATCATATGCCATAGTGTCTTCCAAAAGTAACTCATGAATCTCACGTCACGATCAGACACTATGGTTTTTGGTAGCCCATGCAGTTTGCAACCTCACTAAAGAACAACTTAGCAACATGAGAGGCGTCGGAGGTCTTAGAACAAAGAATGAAGTGGGTCATTTTAGAGAAACGGTCTACGACAACAAATATGAAGTCATGCTTTCGAATAGCTTGGGTCCAAGCACAAAGTCCATACTGATGTCCTATCAAGGGATGAATGGGACTAGCAAAGATGTATATAATCATGTATTCTATTTCCTCTGCTTTGCCAGTTAACAAGTACAACACTACCCTATAATTTTGGCAACGTCTCGCTTGAGGCTTGACCAATGAAATCTATCCTCCATTAAGGCAATGGTCTTGTCACGACCGAAATGATCCGCGACCCCCCCCCCCCCTTGAATGTAACTCTCAGACAAGAAAATCGTGAAGGGAAGTGCGTGGTATGCACAAGCGGTCACTCTTAAACAAATATCCGTCCAAAATTAAATGCCCATTGTTAGCTCCTGACGGACTCTCTAATAAAGACGTATACACAACTCCAAAATCTGGACACTTAGAATACTCTTCTTTGTTGCGCTCAAGGCCGGTAACTTCAACGCTCACGGAGTTGAGTAATGCGACTCGACGACTCAACGCGTCGGTATGCTTATTCTCTACACCGGCCTTGTGCTTAAGCACAAAAGTGTACTCTTAAAGGAATTGAACCCACTTAGCGTGTCTGGGGCTTACTTTCTTCTGAGAGTTCAAGTATCTTAAGGCCTCGTGATCTGAGAACAAGACGAATTCTTGCGATAACAGGTAATGTCGCCAATGACGTAGTGATTGCACTACCGCGTAGAATTCTTTGTCATAGGTGAAATATCTTTGTTTCGCCTCATTCAGTTTCTTACTAAAGAAGGCGACAGGGTGCCCTTCCTGGCTAAGTACTCCTCCTATGCTGACTCCTGACGCGTCTCATGCGACTTCAAAAGCTTTTGAAAAATCTGGAAGTCGCGTGACTGGAACTTCGGTTATCTTGACCTTTATCTCCTTGAAGGCCTTCGAGGCGGCCTTTGTCCATTGAAATTCTCCTTTTTTTATGTGGTCCGTGATGGAAGAAACAATGGAACTGAAGCCTCGAATGAACCGCCTATAAAAAGTGGCTAAGCCATGAAAGCTGCGCACCTCATGAATATTGCGGGGTTCAGGCCAATTAACGATGGCCTTGACCTTCTCGGGATCCGCCGATATGCCCTCAGCTGACACAATAAAACCTAAGAAGATCACACTACTAGACAAGAACACTCACTTTTTTAGGTTGGCGTACAACTTCTCGGCCCTAAGGATCCCACAAACCTGCCTCAAATGGTTGAGGTGTTGCTCCTTAGTCATGCTATAAATCAAGATATCATTAAAGTATACAACCAAGAACTTTCCCATGAAGGGTCTCAACACTTGGGTCATCACAAGCATGGAAGTGCTTGGGCATTAGTTAACCCAAAAGGTATAACTAGTCACTCATATAGCCCATCCTTCGTCTTGAAGGCCGTCTTCCACTCATCACCAAGGCGTATACAGATTTGGTGATACTCACTTTTAAGGTCAATTTTTTAGAAGATAGTAGCATTAACCATCATATCTAGCATGTCATCAAGACGCGGTATGGGAAACCGATATTTGATTGTGATTTCGTTGATGACCCTACTATCAACACACATCCTCTATGTGCCATCCTTCTCAGGTGTAAGATAGGCGGGCACGGCACACGGACTCATGCTCTCTCGAATGAGACCCTTCTCTAGGAGTTCATCAATCTGCCTATTCAACTCAGCGTGCTCTTTCGGGTTCATTCTATAATGCGGGAGGTTTGGTAGAGTTGTCCCTGGGATTAAATCAATGGCATGTTGTATATCCCTCATAGGGGGAAACTCATTCGGTAAAGCATCAGGAAAGACATCACGAAACTCATGTACTACCTGAATGGCCTCAGTGGATAACTCTAAGCTAGTCTCTGGTACACTCTCCCTAGCCACAAGGGCTTATATCATCAAGTCCACCTTCGTCTCTCGCTCAAAGTCTTTGACATTCAAAATATGGAACGGTTTGGATTTGGACTTCGACTCCTTCACTTCTTTTGGGCCGCTCACACCACTCTGTGTGGTGAACTCTTTTCCAGTTGTATTCTTGGGTGGCAGGGGATTTAGCTTAACCTTCTTGCCCTCAAACCAGAATGTACATACATTTGAACGACCAAATATGGTAACATCCTTGTCATAGAGCCACGGCCTACCCAGAATGATACGACCCACATCACACCAAATTGTGTCTTACATCACACCAAATTATGTCTTTATAAGATCCGAACTGAATAGGGACAAGATAGCGGTGCGAGACTGGAATGGATATTTCATCAACCTAGGAGACTCTATAGGGCTGAAGATGGGCTTCCAACTTCAAGCCCAAAAGACTCACAGTGCTAGTCGATGCCACGTTGGCACAACTACCACTATCCACGATTATCTTATAGCTTTTTTCCCCATATTTTGCATAAGTGTAGAAGATCATGTTGCGGTGCTAATCATCAGTGTTCTTGGCTTGAGTCAGGGCATAATGCACAATTGCGAGGGTCACAGACTCTTGTGCTCCCTCTTCCTCATCACTAGAGGTTCCGACTGACTCATATTCCTCCTCCTCACTATCACTCTCTGGGGGCACTACTTCTACTTGCCCATTAATAAGAAGTACTTTGGTGCTTTCTCTCGTGCCGCACTGGTGAGCAAAATGACCAAACCCCTGACACCTAAAACACCTAGTGGCCCCACTTCCACGTGAACTAAACCCGACAATCTTTTTACCCTTATCATCCTTAGGTCTGGGCTGAACATTAGGGGAAAGTTTGTTTTGGAATCCCGTGTTAGGTCTAGCCGTTGAGGGGTTGGCCTTAGCACTGGATTCACGAGAGTCAAACTGTCTTCCCACAGATGCTTTAAGGTATTGCTCGACATCTAACACTACTTGGTACAACTGTTAGATAATGTCTATGTCTTTGGCGAGCAATTCTCTCCTAATGTCAGGACGAAGGCCCATTTTAAAACGAGCAAGGGTGAGCATGAGGTCCTCATCAACCTCACAACGGGTTAAGTACTCTTCGAATTTCTCAATATAGTCAGCAACACTCATGGAACCCTGTCGAAGAGACTATCACTCCTCAATCAACTGCAGGCGATAAGAGAAAGGGAGGTACTTCTCTTTCAGCATTTCTTTCATTTCTCCCCAATGGACTATTGAGAGTTCCCTCGCTCTTTCTTTTTTTCGCTCAACCGTCGCCCAAAACCTGTTTGCTTGACCCACAAGCTTCATCTTGGCGAATCGGACTCATCGAGCGTCCGACATATCATACCACTCAAAATAGTGGTCCATATCCGCCAACCAATCTAAAAAAGCTTCTAAGTGGCCATCAAAAGTAGGGGCATCTACTCTTAACTCCCTTAAGGAGTTGCGCGTCTGGGTCATATTGGTCATGATGTCCCTCATGGGGTGGGTGCACAGGTGCCCGCCTATGACCAACTCCTTGACCGTCTCCATTCCTTGATCTAATCTCCTGACCACCTACTTGAGAATGGGGATCTTCCCCAATGGTGGGGTTTGCCCTGAGGGAGGCCTCTATTTAAGTAACGCGATCATCAAATTAGTTAAGGTGTTGATCTATGCGTTGTTCCAAGTGCTTAAACATAGACTCAACCTACTGGGTTAACTCGGCCATTGATTCTTGTAGTTGCTCCATGTTTAGAGTAGGGTGCAAATGAAAACCGCGACCCGTACGTGTGGGCATACACAGGCTAACTCAACCTAGAGACCTGCTATGACAACTATATGCATAAAAAAAAAAAAAAAAAAAAAAAAAAAAAAAAAACTAAATGACCCTACGAGACTCTATATGAAGGCGATTACACACTGTTACTAAAATTCAGCTATATATGATGGACTGAATGCACGACGGATTTAAATAAACTAAATTCTAAATATGTGATGAATTTCCCTACAAGAACCCTAGGCTCTGATACCAAATTTAATGTAGGACATGAAACTTAAGTATGAGATGCAAGATTTCAGGCTTAGATCATACCAATTCAAAGACAATCACATAAATTCCATATCCCACATGAAAATCCAAACATTCAATTAAAGAAGAATCTATACGAATCCAGGCTTACACACGTTAGGGCTGGATCAATAAAAATTATGAACCAAACGAAACTCAAAGGGAAATAGGAATCAACTACACATACATAAGAATCAATCCCTAATCCAAGGGATTCCCCAATCTCAATTCAAGGAACCCTAGGATGAGAAAAGGGGCAAATTAATTAGGGATAATGTAATCTAGGGTCAGGATTTATGAAATCATGTATAAAAGAGAGAAAATAGGAAGAAACCTGAACCTGAGACAGTTCCTGCGTGTGAACAGCGAGCCAGTTGCAGGCGCACGTGCGGTGGGGGACGGAATCCAGAAATGGATTCCTAGGCCTTGGTCGGCCAGGCCTGGGCTGCAAAACCCCCAAATCTGACGTCGATTCGAGCTCTGATCTGATCATGGTGCTCCGTCGAAGTTTCAGCTCGCCTGCTGGCCGAAATCTAGAAACCTGTTGTAATGAAGAAATCTGATGCGACAAAAGGGACGAATTCGAAGTATGGATGGTGGGGGAAGAAGAAAAAAAAAGATGACGAAGGATGGGGGTGAATCGGGATTGATGTGGCTTCGCACCACGGTATTTAGCTTTTCGAAAAGGAAGGACTTCGCACCCACTTTTTAATTCTTCCACAACTCACGAAGAGAGCAGAAAAATAAAGCAGAAATTTTTTTTATTAACTTCATTGAATTAAAAGAACTACAAAGGGTGCCTATTTATAGAAAAAATCCTATACCCCAAAACTCGTACCATGTGCGCAACCTATTACTTGGCGATGAAGTAAATTAAAATAAAAACCAAATAGCCCATAGGATGTGGCCCCTCATGATGTATATTAGACCCGTGTCAGAGGCCCACTGTGATGTATTCGTGGCCTAAAGGCAAGGCCCATTGTGATATGTATTAGGCCCATGATGTGTGGCCCACTTGATGTATTTCGAGACCCAGGTACGTGACCCATTTGATGTATATGAGACACATTAATGCGATCCACTTGATGTATATTGAGGCCCACGAGTCGTAGCCCATTATGATGTATTTGAGGACCATGGGTCGTGGCCCATGGTGATGTATATTAAGCCCGTGTATTTGACCCACTATGATGTATATTAGACCGTATGATGAGGCTCATTATGATATATTTGAGGCCCATGAGATACGGCCGATTGAGATTGTATATGACCATTTAATGCGGCCCATTGGATTTATATGAGGCCCATTGCTGCGGCCCAGTTGATGCGACTCACTTAATGTATATGAGGCCCACATGATGAGGCCCATTGAGATGTATTTCTGGCCCATGTGATGCGGCTCATTTGATGTATATGACCCTTGTGTGAGGCCATGGGCCCACGATATGTTTGGCTCTATGTGGGTCATTCCTTGGGGGCAATGTTGGTTAAATGTCCACGTTGTCGAGGTCGATTGTCGATGTCGGTTATTGATACCGAGTATGAGTATGTGACAGCATAACATCATGATACATGCCCATACGCATCATCTGCATGTTTGTTATGAGATGTGGTTGATCATTACATATGTCATTGAGCATGTGGTTATGAGACTCCATGATAGGCGGAGGTTATCTCACATGATCGCACGACATGCTCAGGATTGATGCATGACTGGATTGTGTGACTCATTCATCTTGCATTGTGTTGTGATTACTGTACGCCCTAGCGACATCAGGACCGTAGCCTCCACAGGCATGTTGTGGATGGCCAGACGGGACACTGAAAATGTTTGGTTCTAGCATACGGGTGCCATAGATGTCCCTGAGTGAAAATCTCTGAACCTCCGTGGCCAGGAGACGCCCCAACGTCGAGACTGAGTGGATATATATGAGCGCATGAGGGTCGTATACCAGTAGGTCGCGTCTCCCACTATGTCGTGGTCGGTTGGGAGGGGGTGTGACCTTACCCGTCTGAGTGAGGGGGCAACATTTAGGTTGAGTTTGACCAGCTTGAGGAATGGGTCCACTATTGACGAGCTGGGACCAATATTGGCAGACGGATAATGAGGTCTCTTCCACTTACCCAGTTGTGTGCTCAGATAGGGGCGGCAAGCTGGCGTAGAGTGTAATAGACCTCGGTGATGATCCTAGAGATGAACCGTACTGATATGTGGACTTATTGAGCAGGAGCGCATACTCATTCATTCATTCATTTACTATCCACTTGGGCTGGTGGTGTGCAACTATTTGTTACGTGTACCTTCGCATAGCTAGGATTTCGGTTGGGCGCGCGACTAATCTGAGATCAGGAGTTTACCACATTGTGTCTGACTATCCAAATTTAAGTATGGGACTAGTTTGGATAGAAGTCCCTTGTGATGGACCCCATAGCCTGCGATACTACGTACTATCGTCCCGACTTCACACTCCAGCATGGTTATTCCATTCGCACCGCATATTGCATTACATCCACGGTATATGGTATTTTGGGTTACTGTGTTTCTACATTTATATAGTCTAGATACGATTGGCGCTCTTCATGGACTCATCAGAAATTACATACTCCATCGCATCCTCGTTATTTGATATTTGGCTCTTTACGACTCCTCATTTGCATAGCTGTTCTATATTGCGTATTCTGATATTGATTGACTCATGAACTTGTCTGTATTTTCGCTTACTCTGTTATCGTATAATTTATGATCTTGCCAGTATTCCTGTTACTTTGATAATTCCTGCTCTTGTCAATATTTCTACTTACTCTGGTAATTCATGATCTTGTTAGTAATTCTGCTTATTCAGATATTGTACAATTATGGATTACCAGTATTTTCGGTACTGTATGATGATGACATTGTATTGAATACTTGGTACTTACCTTGTGCACACACTTACACTACCCTCTAAGCTTTGTATAAGCTTATGCACGATAGATGCGTGCAGGTGATGTAAGGTTGCAGCAGTGTTGGGCTTGGAGCATGCAGTAGTCTTCTGGAGCTTGATTTTTTATTTATGTATTTTCCTTCTGTATTGTAATCAAATGATTATATTAGTGGGTATGTGATGATGATGTTGCCTTTGTGATTTGGGGTATACTTGTGGTTATGCTTATTACGAGTTAAATGTACAAAAAAAAAATCCTCATTCTGGATCCCAAGATCGGAATCTAGCGTATGGGCGTTAGGAGCCGAGAATGGAGTACTACGGAGGCTGCCGGCACCGGATTTGGTGATCGGGATTCCTGTGAATCCGATTTCCAGGTTTGGGGCATGACAATTGTGGCCGGTTTCTGTTTGCTTTCCACCGATATTATGGTAATTCCATCAACAACATCGCTGAAGCCCGCGCTATGCTAGACGAGATTAACATATGCTCAAACCTGGGTTTAGTGAATATTATTGTAGAAACGGACTCTAAAATCATTGCGGATGCTTTGGTGGACCATGACTCGCCCACCCTCTGGAATTTATGGTACCATCTAGGGATCATTAAGGCAAAGTCACATCGCCTCAACCTAGTGCTCAATCACACCTTTAGAGAAGGTAACGCTGTGGCAGATGCCTTAGCTCGATTGGCAAGTGAGGGCTGTCCAGACATGATCTACTCGGGCCGAGCCCATCTCCCGAGGTTAGTCAGAGGTGCCCTCCTTTTGGATAAAGCTGGGCTTGGAGCCATTAGAAGCCAAAGCCCGAGATCCTAGTTTTCTTTCTCCCTGTCTTTTTTGTAGAGTTTTTCCCTGTCCATACTTTGTCACAAGATAGGTGAGGCCACGCTTTTTTGTCAGGCCCACCGGAATCGCTGTACATTTTTGAAGTTTCAATGGAATCCATGGCAATCGCCATTAAAAAAATAAATAAATAATAAATTTTATATATATATATATATATATATATATATATATATATATATATATATATATATATATATATATATAGGGCTATTTGGATGCAAGCAAAGCTGTTTGTAAAGCACCTTGGCACATGTAATCGAGATTGATGCTGGCACACATGCATGCAATTGAGATTGATGCCTGTACGGAGCATTTTATTCAATTGCACTGAACTTGGGATGAGCTTGCTCATGTTTATTCCCTCTTCACAAGAATCTATCCTTACTCTTGTTCTTTTTCTTTTTGGTACAAATCTATCCTGGCTATAATATTCCACCTTTCAAGGGCGTGAAGTCCTTATTATTATCATTATTGTTTTAAATATTCTTAATATTCTTATGCATAAAGAGGTTTTAAACCATAGAGAAGATGTCTGCTCCGGACAGCGCATGCTGGGCACAACTTTGCTTGCAACCAAACCAGCCCTAAGAGTTCTAAGTGGTCCCATGGCCTGTGAGGCTAAATAAGGTTTCATCCAGTATCTAATTACATACTTTCCTTTCTCTTTAAAAAAAAAAAAATAATAAATAAATAAATTACATACTTTCCACGTGTACAATTTTTTATTTTTACTTCCAATCTACATTTACAATTCTCATTTGATACATTCAACAATCACAATTTTCAATCAAAGACAAGTTTTCTATTCTCATCAATGATTCCTCGTAGTAGGACACTTGCACGGTCCGATTGGACAAGATGTTTACTAGTTCTAGCAAACATTTCATGGGCTACAATATGAAAATTACATCAGTTGGACGATCTAATCCATCCATATGTGGACTTCTTTTTATATTTATTTATTGCCAAACCATGGATGGGATGGTTAGGATTTTTCGATAAAATTGATTCTTTGGAACTGTAAGCAATAGATGATGGGCCTAACAGATGGATGGATGACTGCTGAATAGGCATACTTTCCCATAAATTATGTTGACTGTCCACTAAATAGTTATTGTTCAGATGGCATGAATCATCTTATTGGTGGGAATTTTACATGGTGGCCTAAGAAATGTCCTGGACGTAATGCACAGCCGATATTGCTTGGTTAGACTAGCCAAGTGTCCCCGTTGCAAGTAGAGAACTGCATGTCATGGTGGCTTGAGAGCAGATGATGATTCCACACTTCTTTTTGGCAACACAAAAGTCCAACTCGAAAATCACCACATAGTAACAAGTGATTACTCTTACACCCTATGTACATGAATGTGGGAAGTTGAAAGAACTCTATGCGTGATGATCGAAAAATACAAAATATAAAAATATACATAAAACACCACTCTTCTTCGTCTAAATGTTTGCTTAGCCCACATTTATACTATTCTTCATCTGAATATTAATTTGCTTAGCCCACATTTGTCTAGACCGTTGGAAAAAAAAAAAAAAAAAAAAAAGACCACAGGCTAGGTAGGATACATTAGTTAGATCATCCAGGTCATAGATTATCTTGTTGCTGAGGTGGGCCAAAATTTGAAAACAAAGAGATAGCTTAGACATATTTTTTTATTATTTTTATTTGTTTGCAGAAAAGTGGGAGCACACCACCAATAATTTTATTGATTTGAAAATGGTTGTGTACAACCATTCAAGTAGGTGCAAATACAAGAAACAACTACCACACGTATCATATAGACCACAAAATTACAAAAAGGAGAAAACAACTAAAGCTTCTTTTTTTTTTTTTTTTAGACACAAACTATACGAACATATTTTCCCTAGCTCCAATCATCTCACCATCATTGCTATTTTGGAAACACCATGGAAGGAAAAATTAAAGAAAGCATTCTATCAATAAATATATAGAATTCTCTCCTTCCCTTCCTCCAAAGTGCTAGGGTCCAGAAAAGCATCCCTACACCTACTCCGTGTCCAACTCCAAATCCTATCCACATTAATTCCCAATCATATTTCCTTTCAGATTGCAATGTTGACAGAGCGGATGGTGGTGCACTCTCTGCATCTTCACATTTCTTTGATAGTGGAGGTCCACACAATCCAAAGTTCTCTTTGAATGATTCGTTGTTAAATGTAAGAAACTGCCGGCTTTGTGGTATTTTTCCCACGAGAAAATTCCGTGAGAGATTCAACACTGCAAGGAATGTTAGCTCTGTTAGCTGCCAAGGGATCTCTCCAGTCAATTTATTATGTGAGAGATCTAATGACTCTAGAACCCTTAGATTCTGAAGTGATGTTGGAATTCCACCGGTTAAACCATTGTTGGACATATTGAGCACAAGGAGTGACTTTAGATTCCCAATTGATTCTGGAATATCCCCATGAAATTTGTTCTCGGAGAGATCCACTACAGTGAAGGCAGTAAGGATCTTTACCACTTCCATCATTAGCCCTTTGTTGACTACGGACACTTTGTTTTGATAGTATATGAAACTTCTGTTTATCATTTTGCCAAGGACCAAAGATTGGGATTTGTCATCTTCCATCATTGCCTTCCAGCTCTTGAACATATTTGATGGCAAATTACCCTCAAAGCTATTGAAAGAGAGGTCGAAAATTTGTAACAGTGGGAAAGGGTGATTTGTTAGAGGATGCCCAATGGTGCCATGAAATTGATTTGATCTCAAGATGAGAACACGCAACTGGGACAAAGCTTCCAACCAAAAAGGGTAGGTGTCATGTATTTGATTGTTTGCAAGGTTTAATACCTCCAACATTTTGCAATTAGCCAAAGACCTTGGCACTTGGCCCTCTAATTGATTCCCACTGAGATCAAGCGTTTGTATGTTACATCCCTCTTTAAATGTCTGACGTAAGGTGCCATTGAAAGCATTTCCTTGAAGATTCAACACAGACACGGCATCACCAATCTCACCCAAACATGGTGGAATTTGACCAACGAAGTGATTGTAAGACAAATCAAGGACTGTTAGGGATGTTGCATTGCAAAATGACCGAGGGATTTCTCCACCAAGGCTATTGTTTGAAACTGAAAAGAAAAAGATGAAGGGTGGTGGGATAGGAAGTGAGCCTTCTAGATTGTTGGAGCTAAGGTCAAGGAATTGCAAGGCACTCAACAAAAGATGGGAAGATGGTTCTATTCCCCGTAGAACATTGTGAGAAAGATTTAAAGAGTTAAAAGACCCATTGCCAACCTCCCATATCCATTTGGGTATTTCACCACTAATTTTATTGTTGGAAAGGTCCAATCGCCACAACCGCTCTTGATTTCTCAAGAAATTTGGAAATGTGCTGATGTTACAAGAACGTAACAACAAATTTTCAATCTGGGGGATGTAAACAAAAGTGGAATTACCACTGCCATCTTGGAATGACAAGTTGTTATCTGAAAGATCGAGATAGAAAAGTTTTTTGAGGTTTTGAAATAAGCCTAGCTCCACAACACCACTGAAATTATTGGAAGAAAGGAAAAGTAGTCGAAGCTTGGTAAGTTGAAAGATAAATCTGGGTATCATCCCCTTCAATTTATTGCTATCCAAATACAGTTTCTCCAGCTGTGAAGAAGAGGCATTGTGGAACTCACCAAGTTGACCACTAAGTTGGTTACCTCCCAGATCCAACACTTGTAATGATGAGAGTGAAAACAATGATGATGGAATGGTCCCGCTAAGCAAATTATTCCATAAGATGATCTGTTTGAGATTATGAAGCTCATTTCCATAGGAAGAAGGAATTGGGCCACTCAATCTATTGTCTGAAAGATCCAAGTATTGAAGTTTGGTAAGGTTCGAAAGTGAGGATGGTAATGATCCTGACAAGTTGCAATTGCTGAGGTATAAATCAGTCAAGAATTTGAGATTACTGAGAGAATCAGCTGGTAACTTTCCTGAAAATCCAGTGTTTGAAAGGATCAATCGCTGTAGAGTATTGTTTTGAGGGAACTCTGGCAAATTGATAGCTACAAGTGGATTGTCTGATATGTTGATGATTTGTAGATTTGGCAGCTGGAAAACACTGTCAGGGAATTTTCCATGCAATCCACAATCTGCAAGGATCAGGGACGACCAGGAGGATAAGTTGCCTATGAAATTGGGCACTGCAGAGGAGAGATTGTTTCGACTGAGATCGAGTTCAGATAAGAAATGGAGCTGTGAAAGGGAGGAATAGATGGAGCTTGAAAGACCACAATCAAATAAGATCAACTTGCGGAGATTCCCTGGGAAGCTGGGCACTGCAGAGGAGAGATTGTTTCGACTGAGATTGAGTTCAGATAAGAAATGGAGCTGTGAAAGGAAAGAATAGATGGAGCCTGAAAGAAGACAATCTTGTAAGCTCAACTTTCGGAGAGGAGGGAGTGGGAAGAATAAGGGCTGGCCCCACTCACTACCCAGCGCTAAGATGTCCACCCAGTCCAGATAGAGTTCACTTAGATTGGACAGGTTTTGGACGACTGCTCCAGTGCTTGGGTTTTCGAGTTTCAGGAATTGATTTCCAGAACCATTCCAATATCGATTGTAAGAAAGATCGAGAGAAACCAAATTGGTCAAGCGGGAGATTTCCAGTGGGATTTGGCCATAAAAGGATAACAGAGAGAGGTTGAGATGGGTCAAACTGGTGAGCTGGTCAAACCCATAAGGGAATGGAGAGGGATCAAACCCATTGTCAGCGAGGTTGAGCCTCTGGAGGCTCCAAAGATGAAAGAGGCTTTCAAAATCAATCCAACCAGAGATAGAGAGCTCACTGAGGTCGAGGCTGATCACGTGACCAGTGGGTCCATCGCACGTGATGCCTTCCCAAGAGCAGCAATCGGTATTGTTTGAATTCCAAGAGGGGAGAGTAGAGAGGCTGTAATCATCAATGAAGTTAAAACCATGCTTGAGGTGGAGTAAAGCAGAGAAGTGGTGATGGTTGCATTGTTGGGTAGTGAGAAAGAGAAGAGATGATAAAAAGAAGAGAATGAGAAATGATGGTTTTTTAGAAGAAAAGAGGAGAGCCATTGGTTAATAGAGATTGGGATGTGTAGGAATAGAAAGCGTGATGTTTATTTATAGACAGGAAGTGAAGAAGTTTTACGAGTGTAAAGAGTCATACGTGTGAATTTCACACGAGAGCCGCTCATAAGAGTAGGTAGTTATCAGAGGAAGAGAGCGTTGTGGGTATTTACATACACAGCGGATTGGCTGGTGTACCACACACCACCGACTAGGCGCTATGTTGACGTCACCCAGTTACGTGGGTCCCATGAGCTATGTGTTATATCCAAACCGTTCGTCCAGTAAGGCTTTAGATGCAAAATATGAGAGAACCAAAGATTAAGTGGACCTCACCAAATAGGTGAACGGTGTGGATATAATAAATACATCATTGTGAGACCCATGTAACTTTGATCTCCTTTCGACCTTCAATGCAACTCTGGAGCTCGGCGAGCGTAAGCGTGACGCGGATTTCCGGCCAAAGCCTTTAGCAGGAAGTTCCCGCACTGGGATGCTAAGTGGGGCCCACTGTGATGTTTATGAGAAATCCACACCGTGCATCCATTTTGAGAGATTATTTTAGGACATGAGACAAAAAATGAGGGGGATCCAAAACTCAAATGGGCAACACGGGAGGAAATAGTATTGATTCAATGACCACCGTTTGAAACATTCGTATGGCAAAAAAGTTTCATATCAGTCAAATTTTTCGGTGTTTTCACTTCATCACTTCATAAACGGTTTGGATGGCATATAAATATCAAGGAAGATTTGGATTGCATTGATGGTACTGGTTAGTGGTGGATGTTCTATAAGCCCTACAGTAATGTATATTTTTTATACACTTAGGTGGACCGTACCATAGGAACAATGGTGATTGACTGCCCACCATACTTTGTGGCAGGTTAAAACATTTCTGGATTAGGTGCGCCCGGGTCTCACCCAACGCTTGGTCCTGACTGTGGAGCCCACGTTGATGCATGTATTGTATATCCAAGCAGTCCATCCATATTTTCTCCTTTTGAGGGCATTAACAAAAAAGGAGAAGAAAAAAAAAACAAAACAAAACAAAAAGGAGGGAGAGAGAGAGAGAGAGAGAGAGAGAGAGAGAGAGAGAGAGCATGTCCAAATCTCAAGTGGACCACAGTACTCATTGAATTCCCACCATTAAAAATTTCCTAGGGCCCACTGTAATACCCACCATGAGTTTATTTGCCATCAAACCTGTTGATGAGGACACAACTACCTAGATGAAGGGAAAAGCAAATATCAGTTTCATCAAAAATAAATAAATAAATAATGTAGGCCAAATTATTTTTTTTCTTTTTTTGTGGTGGATGTTTAACAACTATTGTTCCCCTGGTTCCATCAACTAGACCCGTCAGAGTGATTCATTATGGAGGTGCGCGTAGATTTGGGGGGTGGGTGGGTGGGTGTGCAATGTAAAGAACTAGAGCGAAGGACCTCCTAGTAGGAGAAGCCAGGGGAGTGAGTGAGCAACCCAATGTAAAGAACCAGAGCGAAGGGCCTCCCAATAGGAGAAGTCAGGGGAGTGAGTAACGTGAGCAACCCAATGTAAAGAACCAGAGCGAAGGGCCTCCCAGTAGGAGAAGCCAGGGGAGTGAGTGAGCAACCTAATGTAAAGAACTGGAGCGAAGGACCTCCCAGTAGGAGAAGCCAGGGGAGTGAGTGAGCAACCTAATGTAAAGAACTAGAGCGAAGGACCTCCTAGTAGGAGAAGCTAGGGGAGTGAGTGAGCAACCCAATGTAAAGAACCAGAGCGAAGGGCCTCCCAATAGGAGAAGCCAGGGGAGTGAGTAACATGAGCAACCCAATATAAAGAACCAAAGCGAAGGGCCTCCCAGTAGGAGAAGCTAGGGGAGTGAGTGAGCAACCTAATGTAAAGAACCAGAGCGAAGAGCCTCCCAATAGGAGAAGCCAGGGGAGTGAGTGAGCAACCCAATGTAAAGAACCAAAGCGAAGGGCCTCCCAGTAGGAGAGGTCTGAGCAGAAGTTCGTTCTTGCTACTAAAGTCTGCCAACTCAAGGCAAGGGGATAGAGGAAGCTCAACAAAACATTTCTCAGTGCTTTGATCCGCCTAGACTAAGAAGAATTTGATTGCCGGGTCGTGCTAATTCCATTGGTCCACTTGAGATTTGGATTATGATGAGCGTTATGGTGGGCTTGTAATGGTGGGCATTCAATTAACATCGGTTCTTATGGTATGGTCCACCTTAGATTTGGATCCTCTTAATTTTTGGGTTCATGGCTTAGAAGAAGCTGGAAAATGGATGGATGGTCTGGATATACAATAAATACATCAAGATGGGCCCACGGTTATGGCCACACTCAATCTGGAAATCCTCCTCTCAGCTATGCAACCTGCGTTTAGAGAAAATTGATGTGGATATTTCAGTCATTTTAGAAAAATTCATAAGGTAAGTGGGAGAAAACTAAGAGAAGATACCCTTGATAATAACTTCATTAAAGAAGTACCTTAATGAAATTTAATTTATAAAGGTATCTGGATGTAAATGCCATGCTAATAAAGTTATTTTTTGTAAAATTCCTTAGAGAGAATTTAAATAAGCTGCATGACAGAAACAGTGAGGATTGAACATCAATGGTTGAAATGTTCGTGGGGCCATAGAAGTTTTAGAACAGGGTAATACTTTTGTGTTTTCAGTTCCTTCCAGTAAGATTGACTTTATTAACAGTATGGACGACAAATAAACATGATTGAACTAGGAGGTTTCTACGGTAAGCATTTTCCTACCCACTTTTTCCTGTTGTGTGGCCCACTTGAGTTGTATATTTATTTCATTTTTTGGGTCATGTCATAACAGAGTCTGGAAAAATGGATGGACAGGGTGGATTTCCCACAAGCATCACAGCCGCCCCACCTAGCTTCTGAGTACGAAAACTTCCAGCCCGCGTTTTCCTGTTGTGCTGCCACTTAAAGTTTTGCATCTGCCTCATTTTTTGGCTCATGCCCTAACAAAGTCTGGAAAAATGGATGGACAGAGTAGATTTCTCACAAACATCACAGTTTGGCCCCACTTACCTTCTGAGTACAGGAACTTTCAGCCACAGGTTGTCCAAGCAATCCATGTACCGGATTCAGATACTCAGACGGTCCTGATCATTTTAGGCAACATAGATGGGTAAGGTGGATTTCTCACAAATATCACATTGGCCTCACTCAATTTCTGAGCATAGGAACTTCCTGTGACAGGTTGTCCTGGGCAATCCACATCCCACATTCTGATATTCAGATGGACCTGATCCTTTTAGGCAAGGCATCTACACTATCATGATTGTCTGGTAATTGGCTTTGATCAGCCTAACAAATATGACAGCCACTCATCAGGTGGTCACTATTTTATCTTTGCCCCAGTCTCACAAATCAAGGGCCAGACATGTATCAAGATGTAAATGATTGATAAAGTGAATTATAGTCAACACATTCTGTATGCATATGTGGGTCCGGCTCTTTGATTCAAGGTATCCCATGTATTGTATATCCAAGCCGTCCATCCATATTTCTGCTCCTTTTGAGTGCATTAACAAAAAAAAAAAAAAAAAAAAAAAAAAAAAAAAAAAGAAGAAGAAAAAAGAGCACATCCAAATCTCAAGCGGACCACAGTGCTGATTGAATTCCCACAATTAAAAATTTCCTAAGGCCTAATATAACACCCACCATGAGTTTATTTGCCATCAAACCTGTTGATAAGGACACAACGACCTGGATGAAGGGAAAAACAGATATCAGCTTCATCAAAAACTTTTGTAGCCCACGATTTTTTAGTGGTGGATGTTCAACAACTACAGTTTCTACGGTATGGTCCACTTGAGATTTGGATCTGCTTCATTTTTTGGCTCATGCTCTAATTAATGATATGGAAAAACTGATGGAAGATGTTGATATACAGTGCATACATCATGGTGGGGCTTAGAGAATACCACCCATATATTACAATGGAAAAGAGTGACAGGAAGCAGATTCCCTACGTACCAGAGTGGCCACTGGTAGCTGTCTATCATGATGTACGTGTTTAATCCACACTGTCCATCCATTTGACTAGGATAATTTTAGGGCATAAACCCAAAAATTAAGGAGATTCAATTCTAGGTGCACCATTCTAGAGGAAACAGTAGCCATGGTAATTAAATGACCACCATTAAAAACTTCTTATGGGCTACAAAAGTTATGATCAAGCTGTTTCAGTTTTTATCCTTCATCCTGATCAACAGTTTAGATGACAAATGAACATCATGATGAGCATTATGGTGGGCCTTAGAGATTTTGTAATGGTGGGCCTTCAATTAGCATAGTTTCTTATGGTATGGTTCACCTCAGATTTGGATCCTCTTAATTTTTGGGTTCATGGCCTAGAAGAAGCTGGAAAATCGATAGATGCCCTAGATATACAATAAATACATCATGATGGGCCCCACCGTCAAGGCCACAACCAATCCGGAAATCCACATCCTAGCCATGCTGTCCAATAAATACATCAAAAAATTTGTTGTTTTTTTTTTTTTTTTGGGTGATTTTTTATAAAAACATTAATTAATAATTTTACTTTTGGTAATCTATTTAATTCTTTTTAAGTAACTTTATTAATTGGCGGAGATTTTAGTCATTTTAGAAAAAATCATAAGGGAGGGAAGTAGGATGAAACTAACATAAGGTAGACTTGACAATAACTTCGTTAATGAAGTATCTTAATGAAAATTTAATTTATAAAGGTATCAGGATGTAAATGACATGTAAGGTACCATTTTGTAAAATTTCTTTGATAGAATTTACATTGGCTGCATGACTGTGAGGATTGAACATCAACCTTTGAAACATTTGTGGGGCATAGAAGCTTTAGATCAGTCTAATAATTCTGTGTTTACAATTACTCTCAGTAACAGTGACTTTATGAACAAAATGAATGACATATAAACACGATAGAACTAGGAGGTTTCAACGGTAGCCATTTTTCCACCCACTTTTTCCTACTACGTGGCCCACTTGAGTTTTGGATCTATTTCATTTCTTGGCTAAGATTATAATAGTCTGGAAAAATAGATAGACAAGGTAGATTTCTCACAAACATCACACGCAGCCCCACCTAGCTTCTGAGTACCGGAACTTCCAGCCCGCTTTTTCATGTTGTGCTGTCACTTAAGTTTTGGATCTGCCTCATTTTTGTGCTCATGCCCTAACAAAATCTGGAGAAATCGGATATATGGGGTGAATTTCTCACAAACATCACAGTTTGGCCCTACTTAGCTTCTGAGTACAGGAACATCCAGCCACAGGTTGCCCAAGCAATCCACGTACTGGATTCAGACTGTTCTGATCCTTTTAGGCAACATAGATGGATAAGCTGGATTTCTCACAAATATATACCACATTGGCCTCACCCAGCTTCTGAGCATAGGAACTTCCTATGACAGGTTGTCCTAGGCAATCCGCATCCCACATTTTGATATTTAGATGGACCAGATCCTTTTAGGCAAGGCATCTACACTATCATGATTGTATGTAATTGGCTTTGACCAGACTAACAAAGATGACAGCCACTCATCAGGTGGCCACCACTTTATCTTTGCCCCAGTCTCACAGATCAGGGCCAGACATGTATTAAGATGTGAACAACTGATAAAGTGAATTATAGTCACCACTTTCTGTATACATGTGGGCCCGACTTTTTCAGTCAAGGCATCTTCACCATGAGGATTGCATACTGAGTGGCTCCGATCTCACACGTGTAACTTTTTCTGTGCGTGTATTGAGTGCGAAGAGAAGGTGCGCTGAACAAATGAATGCATGCATGCAAGCACAAAGATGATCCTATGTCATACATTTGGTTCATGCACTGTGTCCCACCTCTGATAAGTTGACTGTCCCGATCTTCTTTTTTTTATTCCAGCCAAAGCATTTATGTAGTTAGGCACATCGATCTACAGTTGGTAAATTCCACATTTTGATCATGCATGTAGAGGCATGTACAGTGCACGATAGAGTGGGCCCACTTCACCTTGTGACCATGATGTAATGTGGAAGTTCAAGTCAGGCCTTTTAGATGGATGGGATGAACTTTGCTCTATTTCTAAACTGATAATGAACAGACTACATGAACGGGTATCATTGGCCATGATCACTCAAGGAAGGCGGTGTCAAGTGTCCCATTTACCATCTCTATCTTATAAATGCCATCAGTCCATTTTTCTTCAAATGGAACACTTCCACATGCAACACATATGCGTGTATGAATTTGACATTTCCCATTAGACATGGGTCCCAATGTGCTTTAATTTCCAAATGCTCTTGGAATTCCTAACCCAACAATTTCACCAGGTCAAGCAAGCCATCATCGTAAGCAAGTCAAGCATGGACACCATTTATTCATGCATAAGTGTCCGTGCACCTTTTTTTTTCTTTCTTTTTTTAACTATTCACTGTCCTCATTTCTTCATTTCTTACTAAGTTCGTAAATTATAGTTAGCAAACACACGCATCACATATACATTCAGAACTGTATGTATACAAAACTGAATGGAAAACTCTCATAAGCCTCACCAATGTAAACAATGTAAAAATGCTGAGTTTAAGCCATGTGTTGTGCTTGGGTTTTGGATTAGGTTGTTTCTGAACTCTGGTTTTTACTGGCTCATTTTAGGGCATGATCCAGATAATAAGGTAGATCCAAACTATAGTGGACCCACCAAAGAACTCCGGTTTTCACTAGCTCATTTAATGAGCAAAAGACTCTAATGAGATAATTGATCTAGGTGATTTTACTATTGACGAACAGCTTTGATGAAAGATACACTTTGATGTATCCGCACACAAACCTATGGTTGATATCCAATTCTCATTGTTTCCTGTGATGTGGTCTACTTGAGTTATGGATCAGGTTGGTTTTTCTGCATGGGGACCCAAATCTAGCACATAACCTATTGGATAGAGTGGATGTTACATATATAACATTATGGCCTCACATAACTTTAAGAGTCACACCTGTGAATTAAGACCGAAGGGAGTCACTCATCACCATTTTTGCATATGCCTTGTATTACAAGTCAGGTAAACAGAATAGTCACCATCTTACATATGCCTTCTATTACAAGTCAGGAAAACAAAACAATCACCATCTTGCAATGCCTTGCCTCACGGGCAACGAGTCGGGTCTAACTTTAACTCGTTATTCACGTGGAAAATGGATGCGGCTTGGCCACTGACAGGCTGAGTAGCGAAACTCTATGTGGAAGTGACGTCACTAAGTTATGTGGGTCCCACCATAATATATGTGTTATATTTATATCATCCATCCATTTGGAGAAATCATTTTAGGGCATGATCCAAAGAATGAGGTAGATCCAAAGCTATAGTGGACCCACCAAAGAAAATAGTGGCGAGAGTGACACCCACCGTTGAAACCTTCCTAAGGTCCACCGTGATGTTTATTTGAGATCCAACTTGTTCATAACTTAAAACAGACATTAAAGAAGGGAGAAAAACAAATATCAGCTTGATTAAAAACTTTTGTGGCCCTTAGAAGTTTTTTAATGGTGGGTGTCACTCTCCATTGTTTTCTTTGGTGGGGTCCACTCGAGCTTTGGATCTGACTCATTCTTTAGACTATGCCCTAAAATGGTCTCTACAAATGGATTGACGGTGTGGATACAAAACATACATTATGGTGGGACCCATAGAACTTGGAAACGTCACTTTGGTAGCAAGTCTTGCTACTCAACCAGTCGTAGCTAACCAACGTCCCATGAAAATGAAAGAACGATGGAATTGAAAGCCGATCTCCATACTTTTAAGCAGGTGTGCACGGATTTCCTGGAAAAGCCTTTCGCAGAAAGTTCCCAACAATGCTGGGTGGGGCCCACAGAGATGTTTGTGTGAAATCCAACACGTTCATCCCTTTTGAGTGTTTATTTTAAGAAATTCGACAAAAAAGAGGAGGATCTAAAACTCAAGCGGGTCACACGAGAGGGGAAATTTGAAGGAAAATTTTCCTACCGTTGAAACTTTTCTGGGCTCCACCTGGATGTTTATATGCAATCCAAACCGTTTATAAGGTCATTACCACTGGGATGAAGTGAAAATAGCAAAAACAGTTTCCTTAAATAAAAAATTTATCGCCCCAAGAATGTTTCAATCGATTCACAATGAATTCCCATTGTTTCCTCTGGTGTAACCCACTTAAGTTTTGGATACACATCATTTTTTTTTGTAGCATATCCTAAAATGATCTCTTAAAGCGGATGAACGGGGTGGATTTCTCATAAACATCTCAGTGGGCCCCACCCAGCATCCTTGCCTAGGAACTTCCTACGTAAGGCTTTGGCAGGAAATCTTCGTCATTAGATGATGGGCCTGATTCTTTAAGGCAAGGCATCTACATGGTCAGGATTGCCTGATCATCGCTCAATCTCACAAGATTGCTAACATGCATGTTCCAAGTGGATGCTATCATAGTGGTGTCTATATTCTACTATGACTAAAGACTTTAAACCATGATATCTACTTACTTCAAATCCTTTTGTAAAGAAGATGTGTACACAATGTTACGAATGGAAGCTGATTGAGGCAGATTCAAAGCTCAAGTGGACCATATTACATAAAGAAAGCAATGGGGACAATGAAGCCCACCATTGAAACCTTCATAGGGCCTACCATTATGTTTATTAGCCATCCAACCTGTTCATAAGGTCACACATTTACAGACCTAGATGAAGGAAAACCCAAAAATCAGCTTGATCCAAAACTCACATGGCCCCAAGAAGTTTTCAAGGGCAGGAGTTCAATCCTAACTGATTTTAGTGGTGTGGTCCACTGGAGCTCTGGATCAGCCTCATTTTTTTGGCCCATACCCTAAAATGATCTTGAAAAATGTATAGCCGGTGTAGATATAACACAAATCATACTGGGACTCGTAGCACTTGGTGACATAACATAGCGTTGATTGCTGTGCTTGGCAAACCCGGCAATCCGCTTTTTGAAGGACTGTGGAAGCAGTGGTGTGAATTAAAGCCATATGGAATTATTGAATCTGGACCGCCCATCTCACCTACAAATCTTAATAACAAAATCCCCGTCTATCATTATTGGATCCTAGCCATCCATTGAGACAACCAACATGGTTAGATCTAAGTTGTCCATCTAAGCACCATAACCATGGACCCCAAGCAAATGATTTAGACTCAGCAACAACCACAAAGGGTTAGCTTGTAAGTACACATCCACTGTCAGTACACTCGACAAAGGATGTTTGAGCAACCGGATATAATCCATCTACTCGGATGACATAAACGCTAGATCCTTGGCTTTGGACGGTCGAATTGGATTAAGTCACTAGTCATAGTTGTCTAGTCCGGACCCTTGGAACACCAATCCATTTACATGACTAAAAGGAAAACATCTGAAGTTATCCAATTATTTAAAGAGATAAGACCTCCATAGAAGATGATTGGATTGGATGAACTCAAACACTATTGGAAGTCGCCTATTAATTTGATAGTATGAAATATTATTCAGATAACGATACTTCCATCATCTCATTAACTCCACCATCTCATCCTTAATTATTAACTCTTAAAGTCGCTCATTTATCCTCTTGTGAGGAAAAAGTTGATCATGATAGTACAAAAACTATCCAGGGAGGGACCATGGAAAGGTACGTAACATTCATTACTCACTCTGTGGGCCCCAAACTTCTATTGACACTTCAAATTGGAAAAGGATTGGGTACTACCTTCACCAGGACCTAGCTAGAGATGAGTGGCCTTCTTACGGGCTCTATGGGGTACACCGTGATGCGTATGTTTTATCCACACTGTCCATCCGTTTTGATAGATCATTTTAAGATATGAAACCAAAAAAGAGACAAATTGAAGGCTCAAGTAAACCACACCATAGGAAGCAGTGGGGATTAAAAGCCTATCATTGAAAATTCTTTGGGGCTATAAAAAGTTGTGGATCAAACTGATATTTATCTTTTCCTTCATTGACCTTATTAATAAATTGGATGGCAAATAAACATGACCATGATCCATGAGTCCTAGGAAGTTTTCAGTGGTAAGAATTTAATCCCCACTCCATGTGTTGTGGCCCGCTTGAACTTGGATCTGCTTTCCTTTTAGGTTCATGCCCTAAAATGATCTATCAAACTAGATGGACGGCGCAGATAAAACATATACATCACAGTAGGCCCCACAAAGACCCTAATACGACCATCCATCTCCAACTAGGTCCTGGTAGGGATCATACTTAATCCTCATCCCTTCGACTTGCTACTTTGCCCTCTTTTGAGGAAAAAGAGGGTCATGGTAACATGGAATGATATTAAGGCAGTGATCTATCTACCACCTAATAAAACCCACTATATTCATCTCCACAATTAAGCTTCAAGTCATTATTATGTTCCCTACATTATTGGTTTTTAAGTCACTACTTTTAAGTCGGTTGTCGTAGTTTGAATTTTATTTATGTAGGAACTACTGAAAGGTACCTAACATCCATTTGTCACGGTGTGGGCTCCACTTTTCTATTGACTTCTCAAGTCATTACTTCGTCCATTTGTGACGAAAAGTTGGTCATGTTAGCATAAAATATATTTAAATAGGGACCATGGAAAGGTACTTACATTCATTAGCCACTTTATGGGCCCCACTCTTTTATTTACTTTTCAAGTCACTACTTTGACCTTATGATCATGGAAGAATGAAAAATTATTAACATACCAATCCATCCACCACCTCATAAACCCCATTATATTCCCCTCCACTATTAAGTCTTCAAGTCGCTATGATGTCTTTTTCACTATTGAGCCCAAATTTGCTTTAAGTCGGTCATGCTAGTGTGAATGCTAGTTTTAAGTCGGTTGTCGTAGTCTGAATTCTATTTATGTAGGGACTACTGAAAGGTACCTAACATCCATTTCTCACGGTGTGGGCTCCACTTTTCTATTGACTTTTCAAGTCATTACTTAGTCCCTTTGTGATGAAAAGTTGGCCATGTTAGTATAAAATATATTTAAGTAGGGACCATGGAAAGGTACTTACATTCATTAGCCACTTTATGGTCCCCACTCATTTATTAACTTTTCAAGTCACTACTTTGGCCCTATGGTCATGGAAGAATAAAAAATTATTAACATACCGATCCATCCATCACCTCATAAACCCCATTATATTCCCCTCCACTGTTGAGTCTTCAAGTCACTGAGATGTCCTTTTCACTATTGAGCCCGAGTCTACTTTAAGTCGATCATGCTAGTGTGAATGCTATTCAGGTAGGATCTAGGAAAATGTACTTGACATCCATCTATCACATTATGGGGTGTCACTTTTCTATAGACTGTTCAAGTCACTATTTTATCCTCTTGTGAGGAAAAAATTGGTCATAATAGTGCCAAAGTTATTAAGGTAGAGACCATTAAAAGTTTTAATATCTAGCATCCATCTATCACGTTATGGGCTCCTATTTTTTTCTTGTTGTACCGTGTGTTTTGTATTCACATTACTAGTCCTAAGGCTAGATAAGAAGGCTTGTGTCGAGTTGGCAGCCAAATCACAACTTCTATCATAAATCCCTGGAATCTCATTGGCTCTTCAAATCATTACCTCCTTTTGGGGAGAAAAAGATTGCACCAAGCATAATCAGTGAAATGTATTAAGCAATGAGCCACTACACAAAAAGACTACACCAAGCACAACAGGTGAAATGTACCAAACAGCTGGTTAGATAGTACCGTGGTGCATTAAGTTGAGCATGCATGTAAGAATGTAATGCATAGTTTAGATTGATCAATGATTCCACATTCAACTTGTGTAATGATGAGAACATGGGCTAGAATTTTTAATCCATATATGCCTAACCTCAGCTGCTGAGTGGAAGCTTAGCTCCCCATCAACAAAGAGGACTAGGCTTAAACTTATTATGTATTTGGGTTGTGCGGGCATGCTAGATCACATATCAAGCTTGATTATTGTATACAACATGTGTTTGTAACCATGTCTTGTGTAGAATATTATAACCACCATCCTAGACAGGTCATTGCTCAAATTAGACTCATCCAACAATCCTAACCATCTGATTTGTGCCTTCAAATGGACCATTGAAAGGAATCTTGTGTGTGACTTCGGATTGTTAAATTGATATGCTAACCCCTTGGATGTTGCTTCCAATTGGATTATTGACATTGTCCACAACAGGTCCATCAATCCAACTATTAACATTAGTTAATCAATTTGGGTTTTGGTTATGGTCCATACAAAATGCAGTCAAGTAATTAGATGGTCCAGATCAGGTGCATCTCCTATACTGTAGAAAGTATTGAATTTTCATGTGTGGTTCATTCACTATCAATTGCATTGGTTGAAAATAAGCTTGTTGTTTTATTTTAATTCTGTCAGGAACACCTTTATTTGAGATGCCTGGTGTGAGAGGATCATCTCCACCTTTTTTAGTGTCACAGTACAACTTCAGCCTAAAATCATGTTGCGACTGTCCTCACTACAAACGATGAATTATGTAGCATTCCAATCTTCTAGAAAATGTAGACGTTCCAATGTGGGCCCATTGTTTGGTGATCCCTATTCTTTGATATTAGCCTCCTATTATGAATGGGTGATGCACCGGTAACCTCCTAGCTTCCTGTGGCAAGATGTATACATTCAACTTGGGAGGCTTCTGGGCAATGGCACATCCATTATCGGTCCCACGTCATCAACGGTTTGGATCATCAAAAATAACCGAAAATTTAAGTGGACCCCACAAATCACAATGCACAAATTTTAGAAAATGCAAAGTGCATTTATTTGATAAAGAAAATGTAAGCCATTTGCACTTCCCTAACTTGTAATGATGACATGCTATTCTCCAGGAACATTGTTACAAGCAGTGTTGTCAAAATCCTTTGATTTAGGATTTGAGTTTAATCTCAAGTAAAATTATTTGAATCCCACCTTTGAATCCTTGTTTATATGAATCTTACGATTTTATGATTTGAATCCCTATGATTTATAATTCAAATCCTGAATTACGATTCAAATTATACTTGTTTTCTGATATTTTAAGCTTTATTTTTATGCTTTTAAATTGGTGAGGGCTTTAAGAATTGTTTAGAAAAAAAAACCTTTTAAAAAATATATATATCATTTAGAAAAGGTAAATTATGTTATTTTATTCTTTATAAGAGATTAAATTATATATTTTTTCTTCAATGTTAAATGGTATTGTTTTTTTGTATGATTTCTTACTTAACTAATCGAAAAGCTAAATTGATTTACAACTTATCTGGAATGTTAGTATGGATGGTTATGATCATCTGCGAATATGTATTGTGGAATGATGGTTAGAAATCAAAATATCTTTTTTATTCGGTCTACGGAATCAAATGCCGCATTTCTAATACGATTCTACATTCAAGAAAGGTAACAAGAACATAAATTATTAAAGGATCCTTGTATTTTTAAAATTAATGAATTTCTTGAAAATCCAGGTAGTGCGGAAAAAAGAAGAGAAAGACAAGAGGGGATCATCTTTCTTTTTTAATTAATACCATGTTATGATAGTATTAAAGTCTTTAATTTAGTTATGATTTATTTATATTCAAAAAAAAATCGCTAATTATTTTAGAATCGATTTGTAATTGGCTCGATGGGGAGGCAAACCCCAAATGGAAGATTTGCAATATGAATTAATCGATTTTATGACAAAGGGGTTAGTTACAAATTTGTGATTGGTTTTTGGATAATTGTATCACATCATGGGATTGTTGTCCTAATTAAAGAGTGCTTCTCGTTTTGCTTGCTTCGATTGTCAAAAAAGCTTCCTAAGATGAGAGGCTCTGATTTTCTGGAAATCGGTTTAGGATCTATCAAGATGATTTGATCCTTAATTGCTTAAAATTTGTAATTATCATGTGCTTGTCAAGGATGAAGTCCCCTATTTTATGTAAATAGAATTAGACTATTCTTAGGTGATGTTTTTCTTGTGAAAATCTCTTTTTTGAAAAAAAAAAAAAAAACATAAATTATTAAAGGATCCTTGTATTTTTTTTCCAGGAGAATTTCTTGAAAGACTAAAAAAAAAAAAAAAGGAAAGACAAGAATCATCTAACTTTTTTTAAGTAATACCATGTCATGATAGTATTAAAGTCTTTAATTTTTTATGATATATTTATATTTAAAAATAAAAAATAAAATAAAAATTATGATTTATGATACGATTTGTAACTCGATACAATTCAACCCCAATTACAATTTGCATTATGATAACGATTATTATTATTATTATTATTATTATTTTTTAAGACACAAAATGTCCCACCTCTTTTTCAAGTGAGACCAATCCCTGAGAATACACGCAATCACCCACAACCACATGTATCGGGTAGAGCCAAGGAGGGGAATCGAACCCTCACCTATAGGGAGCAAACCTACGGTGAAGACCATTCGCCCAAACCTCGTTGGGTAGTATGATAACGATTTTGACAGCATTAGTTACAAGAGATAAGTTTCTTTTTGGATAATTGTATCACATCATGGCCCTACCTTGTCCTGATTAAAGAGGAGAGGCTCACGTTTTTCTTGCTAACTGCACTCCAAAAAAAGTGATTTCGATGAATATGATTAGAGTGGTGGCTCAACATGCTTTGATTTTTAATTGCTCTAAAAAAATTTACCCTCATTGAGAATTGAAGCAATTTTCAAGAAAATAGAAATTAGACTGTTCTTGGTCTGCTTACCCAGGGTTCATCTTGTGGTCTACATATTGAACCAGGCAGGCCACAAATGATCCATCAAGACGATGTTTGACTGGGTTGGAGAAGAAGAACCCTTTGTCCGTAACAAAATCAGGCGGGACGTACCTATCAGCAAGATCTATAATGAAATCCTGCAATCAATTTTATAGTAAAAATATTAAGGTGTGAAAGTATGAAGAGTTAGTGAAACTAAAGTGTGCTTGGTTAAAAGCCCCATTAGGTAGAACCTAACTAAAGTGTGCCCCAACTGGAATTGCATATATGTGGTTTTATTTATTTATTTATTTTTGGGTGCCAAAATCACCATTCATTTCCTCCAGGTAAGACATGAAATGTTAAGTTTTTGCCTTTTTAAAAAAAAAAAAAAAAAAAAAAAAAAAAACTTCATGGAGAAGTAACAGAAAAAACAAAAACAAATGGCCACAAGTAACACAGACTTAATTTTCTCGATCTCAAAAATTGAGAGAATAGAAATTTGGACAAGTAGGGGAATAGTCATGCAGAATAGTTATATTACAGCAGGAGCTTCTCTAACCCAACAAGCACCTCTGCTTGGAGAATCACATGCCAAACAGGCACTTGAAAGGACATTTGAATGGTGCATAAGGTTGGCTCCATGGTTTACATAACCTGGCCTCAAAACCATACTACTCAAGCAATCAAGTTACCACATGTAAAAAATAAAAAATAAAATTAAATAAATAAATAAATAAAAGGTGGGTGGTTCAAGAAATGAAGAAATTTCAAGCAGCCGATATTCAACATATGTTACAGCTGTCTTGATTAATGGACAGACCTCACCATCCCAATGGCAAGGACCCACTTGTGCATGTCTCAGATGTACCCACACAAGTTCGGTTGGCACGTGTATAGACGAGTATATACTGTTAACAAAAGAAAAGTTGCTGACTTTGAATAATGATGATTCCAGAAAAGAGGGTGGAACCCAAGAAGGAGAAGACAAGCCAACCAATCCAAGAAAACCATTACCGAAATATTACGTATTATGAACTATCAAGATATCAACCTTAAAATTCTTGAAAGAGGAAAACAGTGAACCATACAAAAAAAAAACAGTCCATATCGGATGCTTGAGGAGAAAGGCAGCCACTCTCTCCTCATTCTCTTCAGGATCAATGGAACAAGTACTGTACACTAGTGTCCCTCCAGGCTTCACTAATCTATAAATGCACTAATGTCAATGTAAAATCAGAAGGCACCATTCTTTAACAGAAATCTTAAAACACTGCAGTATTATGGGATATACATTAGCTTGTTATAATATCTTTGGCAATCTAATATTGTACTTTGTGGTTCTTGGAAAAAAAAAAAAGCTGTCATGTAAACATAGCTTTTCAGAGAAAACCATAATGTAATTCCTTTTGTAATCCAGATACATAGAAATGCATTAAAACTAAATGGCCATGTAAAATAAAAACAAAAGCAAGAGCATAAAGAACATTTGCCTAGCATCACAATTTTTATTTTTATTTTAAAAAAGAACCAAACATGTTACATAGCACAAGGCCTCTAAGAGAAAACTAAGAGGAGAAGAAAGGGTTTGAACTCTTACAATGAAGCTGCATCAAGGAGCTCATCTTGTAAATTTGTCAACTGTTCCAAATCCTCTAATCTCCGGTTCCAACGTAAGTCCGCTCTCTTAAACAACAAATTGAATAGGAAAGGAAGGCTTAGGAAAAGCAGAAAATAATCATGTTCATAAAACACCTACCATTACCGATCAAAACATCTAAGAAACAAGCACATGAACAATTACTGACCCAAAAAAGAAATAATATTATAAGTCAATACTATCAGTGATTGCAACTGTTTGATGATTCAAACCAATATTGGCTATTTTAATTTTTTTCCAAATTCCAAAACAATCCCAATTTAATTATCTTTTCAAGAAATATTTAACTTGTTTAAGGAATACCTTGGAGAGGACACCCAATCCAGAACAAGGAGCATCCAACAAAACTTTATCAAACTTCTTGGATATCTTTTCCTACAAAAATCCAAAGCTTTGTGAATAAAAAACAAAAATTGTAACAGGAAATGATGGCAAAAATATCCAAAGCACTGCATAAACAACATGCCTCAATAAAATATTGAATCATCCAGATAGTATTTTATAAAAATAATGAAGAACATTCCCTCAGAAATCTGTATAAACTCAAAACAAAAACAAAAAAATAAAATAAATAAAATCCTATGCTTCCTAGATAAGGGCACCACCGCCAACAGCAAAAATTTTGCCTAAAAATCAATATATTAGTTTGCAGTTAAGGCTACAGGGAATCAGTAGGAATTGCGATATCCATAACTCTGAACAATCTAAATGTCAGAATCGACATGATATTAGGACATGCAAAATCCAAAGATGTGCCAATTGTGCTGCAACAATTTGGTGTGGGGTTCATGGCTACTGAATGTGTTGAATATAAATCTCACAACATTTTCTAATTTATTTTATTCTTGCCAACCAAAATTAGACATTTACTCTATCTTTGTTATATCTATTGAAAAGACATTGAAGCAGTTATTGGGGCAACAATTGTTCTCTCAATCTCTCATAATAGAAATCAATCTGTATCAAGGTTAGTGGGAGCTAGGGGTGGCAACGATTTGGATCAACCATATTTTAGCAAAACGGCATAGAACAACAACAAAACAAAAAAACAAAAAAAAAAAAAAAAAAAGATATGAGAAATGTTCATATTTAATCCGGTCTTGATTGTTAGAAATACGAAAAAAAAAAAAAAAAATCAGTCAAGAAAAATGATACACCAATATTTTAGAGAATGAAAAGTTAAAGTTAATACGGTTTAGACTTAAATTTAAAATAAAAATTTAAAAATTTAAAATTTAAAATTAAAAAAAAAAAAAAAAAAAAAAACATAGTGAAAAAAGAAGCTAAAGTAAAAATAGAAAACTTTATATATGTATGAACAATATTTCTTTTCTGAGACTATAAAGGGTTGGACGTCCCCACCCTAGTCAATATGCATGTTATGAATGAAAGAGATTTCTCTCCTTTTACTTTGAGATTGAGCAAAAAAAAAAAAAAAAAACATCCTCTAATTGGATTGGTCGTGCGAAACCATAGGGAGCAATTCCCTAGTTATCTTTTTCACTTTTCTCTCTTCTCAACAATATCATCTTTTTTTTCTTCTCTTCAAGGTATTTCTTCTTCTCCATCTCTACAACCCACTCTTCTTTCTTTTTCTTCTTTCTTCTTCTTTAAAACCTTCATTCTTCTTCTTTCTTCTTCTTTAAAACCTTCATTCTCTTCTTTCTACAACCCCTAATCCATCCAAAACTAGTTCTCAAAATTCTAGTTTTCCAAACCCTAATTCTTAAAACCTTAAATCCTTAACGCTCTAACCCTGAATCTCTAAATCCCTAATTCTAATTTCCACCAAAATCCCCTAATTTTGTTTAAATAAAACCCAAATTTTAAAAAATCCCCCAATACCAAAACCTAAGTCCCTAAACCCAAAATCTGAAATCCCAACCAGAAACCTCCCAAAACCTCAACCTTAATGTTCCAACCCCAAATCCATTTCCCTCATTCCCTGGCCTTTAAACCACACTAATATGTTAAAACCCGCACAAGACAAATGATTTCAATTGAATTCAGATTTAACCATATGCTAGGACGAGGTTTTTATCTCCTACAAGTACTAGTTAATCAGTAATTTGTGAGATTTGTATTGCAGCATTGGCATAGGCTTGAATTTGGACATGCCGTGAATCTTAAATTTCTAAATTTATAGTAAATTAGCTTTGTTTTGTCGTTCTATTGCTCTAGTTAATCTGTCTTTTAATTTCATGGCATCATATTAGGTTAGATCTTTCCTTCTTGCATTAGCCTCAAGGCCCACTCGACATATCTACGAGCCCCTTAGGGTCCATCAAAAGCACCAACAAGGTATTTTGCAGACCTAGGTCTTCCAACCACACCATCATTTAGCCTAGCTGCTTATGCAATCAATGTGGTCAATGAAATCGTGCATGCTCCTCGTACTCATTGCTTGGAGGCTGTTTACAATATCATTGATGTCTCTAGTCTAATCCATAGAAAGGCTTGTTATACTCCAATCATTGCCATATGAATGTGAGTAGATATTGTGATGTCCATTGGGTAGGTTCGTCTGACAACGGAAAATAGATAAGTGATTAGTGATTATTAGTGTTGTCATGTACAATCGCATAAGCACATACAGTGGCTCAGATTGCATATGCCATGCAGGAAGTATGCCATGGCATACTAAAGTATGTGATGGTTATGAGATGGCTTAATGATATAATCATGGCATACTCTAGTATGCGATGGCATAATGGCCAATGGTCAAACTTTTGGTAGATTGTAATAAGTTGTAACTGGTATTGTATGCATCAACTCATCAAGATTCAAGTTATCAATACAATTTCTATGTTTGTAAGTTTCAATAATTAATTCTTTCTTAGTGTAACTTGTTGATTGTTTAAATTTGTTTTGTTATATATAATATAATATAACTCAACGTTTAGATAGTCTAATAGTCAAACCACTACCTACAATGAAATAAGTAAATAAACCCAATCCAACGCTCTGTAGCTTGTAACGTTAATAGTGTAGTGTAGCGTGAGCTACACGGTACTTCTATTTTTAAATTTTAAATAAAAAAATGATCAATAGTAAGGGAAAAACAATATATATACGCCTAATAAAAAATTTTAAGTATAAGATTTTTTATAATATGAGTTTGACACCATTTCAAATACATAAAGCTTTAAAAAAAAAAAAAATTTAAAAATAAGGGGTGCAACGTACCGTTCGCTACACACTACATATCTGTAGTGTATGCTACGACCCCTATAGCGTACACCACAGGGGATTTGTGCTATTTGAGTACGTTACGCTACGTAGCGCACACTATTTAATACACTAGTTCTAAGAGACATTTATTATAACATAAAAGGAGAGACTAATATTTAGCTTTTCTAGTCACAATTACTCTTTCCACCATGAATATTCATTATCAGAGGCACTATTGTAATAGTGAGAATTTGGATTACTATATAAACCAAAAGCAGAAAGGATACTATATGCCTAAAAAGAAGAGAAAAGTAAAATTGTGGTTTTTCCTGATAGCCATGGCAATGTGCATTCAACATGCTTTCCTAACATGTTGCAGATGTGTTTCCAACATGGTTATTTAAAGAAAATGAAGCATTTCAACCACATAACTAAGAGTTAGCATGAAAGTGAATGATCTTCTGCTGATGGCATGGCCCCTTATATACATATCTACAACAATAAATACCAAACAATAAAAAGGTAGAAAGCAAAAAATAGACTCATCTCAATGGTACATTCCCCAAGGATAACGCATATAAGTTTAGAATACAAACAATGTACCCATCTTAATATGTAATAGATGATTTAGAACATTGCAAGCATAGTTAGGAGAAAATTGAAAATGTGGATTATCCTGATGAACTCAAAATTTCCTTTACTTTATTCATTAATTTTCTGTTGGTAAATGACTTACAGAAAAAATACGAAGGTCAGCATGCACAACAGTGATGACATCATTGACATTGTGCGACTTGGCTGTCTCTTCAAGAATTCTTAAGCGGCCCTTGTTTACATCAATTGCATACACCATACCTACATCATAAGTCTATGACAAGGCATTAGTGAAAGAGCTTTGCTACGCCCACACACATGTTAAAGGTAGCCCATGTACACGCCAGATGTACCAGCATGCAAATAGGAATGAGATACAATCTACCCATCAGAGGGCTACCTCTACATAGATGCCCTGGCCCAAGTATCAGGTCAGTCCACTAGTCAGGCAGGCAATAGCTCACAATACAAATTTATGGCTGATGAAAACTTGGCTGAAGTTTTCTAACCCATCACCAGTTTCTAATATAGTGGTCCACCTGGACCAGATTTATTTTTGGGTAAGAACAACAATCCCGTCGCACCCGCTTAATGTAGGGCTTGGATATTGTACCTTTCTGCCATCGTAGAATGTATGATGGTGTGTAATTGGTATGCCTTGTACACAGGTATGGCTCATAAAGCTATGAATGAAATGTTCAAATGCTATATTCACATATAGATAAGAATTACAGGATCCTGTGCATCGGGACAGGATTAGTGACGGATGCAGGCAATCCATTGAAGTGGCCCCGGATCTAGATTGCAATCCATACAAGTGAAGCCCACGGTCCCCAGATCTAGATTGCTGACCGGATATGCCTATGAAATCAAATATCAGGAAAAAAAAAAATGAATCGACTCAGCTTCAGTCATGACCAAGTTGATGTGATTTCAGTCTAGAACAAGAAACTATTTTAGGTAGTTTTAGCAGGTTTCGGCCCTTCACTCATCTTAGACGGACCAAAAGCAAGAAGACTCGATTTCGACATGGAACAAGGAATAAAAATTTAAAGCATGGATGGGCCCATTGTGGATGGTGAATCCAAAAATCATTCAAACTTAATGAGTCTAGATTTCCAGTCTATCACCTTTTTTCTTGACTGATGAGGCATCATTTTCTTTCTACCGTCAACAACCATTTAAAATTTATGATTTTTTTTTTAATTAGGATATTTGAATTTGGGATTTTTGGAGAATTCTCATCCATGGAAGGGCCCTTCCCTTTACATCTACAGTCCTTGACCATTTCATGGGACCTCTTATATGACATGGCACATCAGGAGTTTGGACGTTATACACATCCTAATGCATTAAGAGATTCAGGACTCAATAATTCCTCACCCATCCAATACGGAGGATCGGATTTCATTGAAGATCACCTTAGCCTCTCAAACGTGATGCCATGAATAGAGTCTTTCCTCCAGGCGCAACAACAACAGTCGACAATGGTCTCTCCAGGTTGTGGATCCACAACAGACACCACCAAACCTGCAGTTAAGTTTTGATCTGTTAGGAAATATATACTTACCAGAAGCCCCAAATCCCAACACAATTGAGCTGAAAGATGAATATAGGAAGTCACTCCTAGATTTTCACTAGGAAAAGCAGACAAAAGTAATCCCAAAGACAATGAACTACAATTTCTAGCAGATTAATCTATTTGACCTAGACATACAAGGCGCTGTAAGAAATGACACTAGCATCTGATGTGGCAGCCTAGGCAAACTCAACATGCAGACACATCATTCAACATGGTAACATGATATTATTAATAGCAGAAAAAGGACCGCCAAACAACCACATGTTACATGTTGATGCGGACTGCATCTGGGCCAAACAAATCTCCATTGTGGATTTTCCTATGTCCCATGATCAAACCATCCAAAGGCACTTTTTCGCACATCACACGAGGGTCAACATTTTTTACCCTAGAAAACTGATCATGATCCCCTGGAGAGTGGGCCACCATCGTGGGTCCCTCATGAAAATTCCTCTAAGTCTCCTAGCTCAAGATTGCCATTAGATTTTCGCCTAGTTTTTAGTTATCGAAATAATTTTATAGGCCCACTTACTATTTCCGTCACTTATGTTGTGGCCCACTTTGGAGGTATCAAGCAATGTTGGAATAACATGAAATTGGCCCTGTTTGAAAGCTTATTGAATTAGCTAGCTCTCCAATGAGTCCAAGATCACATAATTTTGATATTGTTTGAGTTACCACCAATTTTGAGGACAACATACAACAACAACATGATTTCAGCAGTCCTATTGGGATTTCTTCTTTGCTTGGGTGTTAGATTAAATTATGTTGGTTGTTCTTTTAGATGTTATTTCCTATTGTTGATAGTTTAGTAGCTTATTTCTCAATATATGTTGATATTAAGATGATTTTCTATTGGTTAGAGACTTAGGAGTAGAATATGATTGAATCTTATCAATTGGAAATTATGTGGCACGTTGAAATTTGTGATTAAAAGCAACCCTCAATGCAAGAGGGAGGGGGATCAATCTAATTTCTTTTGTTTTGGAACATGGTTTTCCCTATTGGAAATTCACGGAAAGCATGTTTTAGTAACTTCACTTTCCTTGTGTGGAGTGTGTTCTTCTTCATTGTTGCGTTCTTGAGCGGCTATCCAACTGGGCCATTTGGGACTGCGCACCACATGTGCAGGACATCTGTGATGGGTGGACCCATTGTCATTTAACCATATGAGGTAAGCACACACACACATATGAAAATAGTAGTTGGCTGAAAGAACTCACCCTCCATTGTGTAAGTAAGTATGTAGCTTAACTGATAGTTAAAGAGCTTGAGTTTTTGGCCAAATGATCTAACCTATGGGTCCCACCTGAAACACAACTAGGAGATCCTACACAAGTGGTTGTGCATTGATATGCTTGTGGAGCTACTATACCCGCATACTTGTATATGCTCAATGTTAAACATGTACATGATACAGGCATTAGTACGAAATACTCTAGGATACTTGTGGTGAATGTCTTGCCAAAATCCTATTTTGTTAAGCTACCGTCATCATCATCTAAGCCTTATCCCATATTGGGGTCGGAGCTGCTACACATCCTGTTATGCTGTTCTACTCTACTTGAAATGTCATATTTTGAGGATTCATCAGTAAAAGATGTAGCAAAAGCTTGACACCAGCTACCAACCTAACGCAACCCTCCTTTACACAGGCCTGGGACGAGCAATGGGAGCACAAAACTTCCATTGGAGGATTTTATTAGTTCATGTAAGTAAAAAAGAAATACAAAAAATATATTTCCCATTAAAGCGTTGAAACTTTCACATATGAATAGCACCAGAAAATTTAAGATCATCCAAACCGAACATCGTAATATATACCCGAGAAATATGCCTAATACGTGTCTACAGAAATAAGTTGTGAATAGCTGTCTTGGCACATGCCCAACACCCATCTGATAGGTTCCTAACATACATATGCTTTGACACCCGTCGATAGGTTCCTAATACCATCAAGACTTTTAAAAGGCAAGCATAGTTGAGAGCAATGTTACAAATCGGACCTGGATGCTAACAGAGTTGACCTGTCTTTGAGGAGAACCACTTTAATACTCTAGCTAAGTTTGATACATAGGCACTAAAAAAAAGATAAACACGGCATACAAAGTAACTCAAATTGAACTGTCTAAATTGTGAATCCAAATGTAGATGGATTATAAATAAGAAGTTAAACTGACTTGCAAGGGGAAGGCCCACAAGGACATGGAGAAGTAAGAAAAGACTTGACCCATGGTCTAACTGAAGGTGTAAGCCTGAATGAAGGAACAGAGTTCATGTAGCAAACCCCAACAAATTAGGATAAGGCTTAGATGATGATGATGACGACAACTAACTTGATTACTTAAGCATCTGATTTTGTAGCCATTTAGTGGATGGAAGAATGGAAATGGACGATGGTCCTCATTAAGCAAATAAGGGTCCATGAATCCAAGTTTAGATTCTTTGTACCAGCACTAATGTTTGGTCCACCACTTATCTACACTGAATCCCACAATATGGACAGTTAAGCAGCGTCTAAGTATGCCATGTATACGCTTTTCAAATGCATGTAATCAACCATCGCATTCTCCCATGTATAAAATGACTCCCCATCTTTGAGTCTGTTTGACAGAAACTGGAGGATTGGATGGTTGTCAAGAGACGGAGAAAGGAGAAGACAGAAGAAAGAGGAAAACGAAAGAAAGAAAAAGAAGCATACATGCTGGTACATCCAATTTTCTTTTCTTGTTTGTGCTACACTCAAATGCCCACGCAGCACTGCCCATATGAATACAGACATATGTGCCACTACAACAAAGGTGTGTGACATCCTAGTTTTCAATATGGTGGACAGTGGGCTACACTATTTTCGATCTTCTAGTGACATGTCATTGACCTTTTTTTATGGAGGAGAGATGAGATGGACAGATTAGGAAGGTCGCACAAAACTGCCCAGGTCGAATGGTTCCAATTAAGGACTAGAAAATCTCGAAAACCTAGTTGATTTTGTTCTAAAAACGGGTATCATATGAAACCAGACCGCCATAGCGGACGTTTCCAGTCCAAAACCGGTGTGATTGTCCAATCCAATCTAGATTTTAAAGCACTGTCTTAGAGGGTCCTTGTAATTGATTATCAGACCTTTTAAACAATTTAGCATGAAGTGCAGTGTGTACCTAGCATGAGGGGTTGCATTAGTCTATTTCATGCATCCCCAATCTACAATGAGGCACCAAATTAATGTTCTGGCTTACAAAAATTGATTAATTACATCTTTTGTTAGTACAAAAAATGGTTTACCTTTAGTTTCATATTAAGTAGTTAAAATCTTATGCTCTCATAGACAACTTATAGTTTTCTATTTTCACATTGCTTATTTTCGTATTTGGAGAATGGCAATCATCGCAATTTGGTGGGCAGTCTGGAAGGAGAGGAACGACAGATGTTTCAACAACACTCAAGCTTCGGCTCAAGCAGTGGGCTCCACGGTGAAAAAATTTCTTATCAAATGGGCTGCTAATGTCTCTTCTCTTAAGGATTTTGTTTTCCTAATTATAGTTTTCCTCTTTAGCCTTAGCCCATGATCTCAGGTCACCCCTATTGTCTCCTTTTCTTTCTTCTAATATAATCCAGTCGCTTTAAAAAAAAATAGACAACTTATAGTGCATTGACTTGAACTTATACCCACGAACGACCTAATCAATCAATTTGGACACTCCATTAGGTCTAGCCCACAGTTCATGGGTCACAATGAAATATCATCTGTCAAATGATCATAACCATGCAAATGTGGCACTTACATTTTATGTCACTCTATTTTTCAAGCTACAACTGGGATGGTCAAGATCTTCTGGTTGAGATGAATATACGGAGGTGTAAATGGACCAACAAATGGATGGCTCAAATTGACAACCAGACCCATTTAGTATAAGCAATCTTGAACATCTATTTTATAGGCTACTAATTGGATGGTTAAAATCAATTAATCCGAGCAAGTTTTTCTTAGTGGCCTCTGACGTGTGACCCAAAATTCATTGATTGAATTACCCATGCATCCAAATGCCACGCATGCATAGAACTGAGTGTAGAACTATCCAAAAGAACAAATAAAGAAACACTTCACTCACGATAAATAAAGAAACACTTCACTCAAATATGTGAGGCTGAGGCATGCCTTGGCCACTTGAAGCATAAGCCTCACATTTTTTAACATTAAAAACAACCTCGACGACAATTTCTTTCACAACAAGGTGTAAGGCATGCACCTTTTAAGACATCACCGGTACCATCACCACGTCATTCTTAGCCTTGTGCAAGCTATGTGGGTTCTTGATTTACGCACATTTATAAAACTTCCAACAATTACAGAAGTTTTGGGGCATGTTTAGGTCAAGTTTTAGTTTCCTTCCAAAAGTCATTTGTTGAGGAAACATCTAGGCCTCACAGACGACGTCGGCTTTTGGTAACTCTATGCATTTTCCATTTTTCAGTAAACTGAACTGGGAGAAGCAGCCCCTCCAGACGACAACCAAAACCAGCATTGTTTTCTGTCTGGCCCACATGTTTCCCAAACAAACAGATTCTGTAAAGGAATCATGCTTTGTACGTTATGAGATATGACATATGCATCAAAATCATGGTTTAAAGAAATGGACGAGTCAGGTGCGACCTGCCCAAGTCAACCTGGACTCAGTTAGACCCAATCTGGTTTGACACCACGAGTCATCCCCAACACAGTCAAGTCGATTCAACCACGATTCGGCCTAGTCATGACTCAACTCAGGGTCGAACAAGTCAGGTCGAGTCACCAAGTCTTTTAACCATCATCAAAATGCATCAATTTATATTTCTATTTCACCGGAACAAAATGAGCGTAACGAAACTTCTAAATAAAAACTTCTAGTGAATACACACTTCAGTTTTTGCACTGCGTATAGGCATAGCCTTCAAACCCTATTTTAGAAAAAATGGCTGGGGTAGGGTCTGGAAAAAGAACTGACCTGCACTCTCATCCTGAACTGAACATAGACCGTCTTTCAATAACCCCGCTTGTATGAAAGTCTGAGAAGCAGAAAAAATAAAATAAAATAAAATGTTGAACTCATTAGCAAACTTGATAAAACAATTGAAGCAAAAAGCGGTCAATAACAATGACGAAGACTTATGATCAGCTGTTTGAAGAATGTTGCATTTCATTCTTAAGAAAAGCTATTAGCGTAACATGAGGAATTGCGAACTCAAATTTCCTTCACTAGGAAAGCCACAATTCCTTTTCTGATAGACACTAAGTAAAGAATAACTGACTCAAACAACAATGGAAACATTGATGGCAAGGGGCCAATGGTTTTTGGACATGTATCAAAGTGCAAACAGCCCTATGATCTGAGTAAGCTGAAATTGTACCACACTGCCCCCAGTCCCATGCATTAACCATGTACTTGGTATTCTTTGTGATGAAGATCAATTTAGTTTGAATTGAATAACCATCCAGACCCTTAAACGGACAAAATATTAAGTCCTATGAAAAGGAAACAGGTAATAGCAATACCCTTTTTGTTGTGTTATAGATTTTAACACACACCTGCATGCCGGTTTTGATGCGGACAAAATCATCCATAAGCAAGGATGGTTCATGAGGATCCTAAAGTTCAAGAAAAGCATTATTAATGATAAAACAAGGCAGAAATATCAAGCACAGTAAAACATTGTTGGGGCGAGGAAACATGCTCTTTCATGTTCATTTAGGAAAAGAAAAAGTGCATCCACACCGGTTGTAAACTTGATTAAAACTTGGGAATCAGATTGAAGTCCGAAATCCGTCATGTATCAAATCCAAGCGCTGATTAAGTTGGCAGGGTGTCATTTGATAATGTCACTTTCAGGCAGTGTGTGAGCTGTATGTCCTATATTCTCGGCACATCAGTTGCATGTGGGCTAGAGTATACATGAATGTGTCCATCTTCAAGGTGTTCTATTGGCAGGGAAATTGCTGTATCATTTTATCAGGGATGTGGTGTGTATAGATGCCAGACAACCATGACAACCAAAATGATGGCAGCCACATCCTCATTTTAGCTGTATCTAGTGGTAAATCCATCTTTTTTGTGGTGGGGAAAAAAACCATCATTATCATCTAAGACTTGTCCCAACTAAATGGGGTCGGCCACATGAATCCTGTTCCACGATTCCACTCTATCAGGGACCATATTCACCATAGGTCATCAAATCTTTTCTTACTAACTCCACCCACATCCTTTAGGACCTTCCCTTACCCTTTTAGAGCCATCAACTTGATAGGGCTGGGTCTATCGCGACGTGCTAGGCAATAATCCGGCAGGAAAATAAAATATTCAACTTTTTGCTTATTTTTATTGACATGGTTGTCAGCGTTTCTTTTCACTACAGATGAAATGGTGATGTGTCCTTATGGACTGGCATATGTGAGTCCATGTCATACATCAAGGAATATCTTCAAAGCATTAACCAAATAGGTCCATAAACTAGGCAGAAAAAGACACTGCCATGTTATTATTCTTTAGGTACAGTGGTATGTTATGAGGACCTTATATAAGAGGAAAACCTCAATATACGGAATTCATTGATAAAAAAGGAAAATCATCTTTTCCCATTGCTTTACAATAAAGAGGTGTACTTCAAGCCTACAAGTTTTTTTTGTTACACACGCAATCACACCCCACGCACACACCCACGCACTCACACCACAGTGGGATTTCACCACAATGGGTACTCGAACCCATGACCTCGGGTTGAAACTCTTGTGAGTCTACCACCGAGGCATGAGTAAGGACCGAAGCCTTTAGTTGATAACGCAAAAACCAAACATTAATTCTATAAACCCATTCCTGGATGAATTTGGGTTGATTTGATTTTATTTGATGCTGTTGAACTTCCTACAAAACTCCAACCTTTTCAATCAAGAATTGTTCACTCACCCATCTTTCATATTTGCAACATGGATGAAATAACGACTAAGCAAACATCCGACTTTATCAAGTAAATACAGACATACCATCTCTTCACCTTACCATAAATGCACCTCCAAAATTCAAAGTTAATTCACAATGTCTTTATAATCATGTCTTTTCCATGATTCGAGCCCGTAGCTCAATGGTAGACTGCATTTCAACATTGAGGTCTGACGTTCAATACCAGCTTATGTATAAAAATGGGGGAAAAAAAAAAAAAAAAATCTTTTCCATAAAAGAAAGGGGCACTTTTGTCTGGGATAAGACACAGGCTATGATGATGATGATTGTCATATGCATAAAAGTGAGGGGAACGTCAGTAGAAAAACAAAATGCTTAACACAGATAAATTATAGATCATATAGTGTGCACAATAGAAAATGACTAAAGCACCTTCAGTATTGTCAGCCGCTCAACAAGGTCAGCTCTTGTAAAACCTTTTGCACTGTTTGCCCTGTCATTTGAAGAGGTGGCTGCAAATTAGCCGCACATCAACAACACATGAGATCATCAACTGAAGAAAATGAGATGAGAGAGAACCTGAGGCTGAAACTGGGATCACTATTATTCCAAATCATAAGCCTCATGGCTTCCTCTACCCCAAGATATTTTATCCACCGTCTAACCATCCACTGGATAACAGAAAATTGACCATGAGCACCTCTATAATCTATAATAATTAATTGGCATGACAATTCATCACCACAACCAGTTTCATGTGATCATCACATGGAAACTCGTTAAAATGCCATTGCAACAAACATGTAGGAATTAGGAAATCTCGGACATGTTTAAGGCGGTACAACCATGATCACCCAGGACAGTAATCAGGGACTCTTATTTAAATCATGTGTTGTTTTCATATAGGCCGTTCCCCCGATGAGCAACAGACCTGATTTGCATGCCAGGAGATGATGGAGTATACGTTACACACGGCTCGAATGTCCTATATACATGCAACGTAAGCATTGGAGAAGGTTGCAAGCAACATTTCAGTTGCAGATGATGAGTCCTCATCTAACATTATTCTGCCTTGTTATATGTACAACTATAATAAAAAGTGAAAATTCTTCAGTTTACACAAAGAGATCAGGCTTTGATATTACAGATAGAATGCTACATAGAGTCAAAGATACACTTGTGGTGATGCATGATTCAGAGCATTTTTTATGATATAAAGACAGCTTTGCCATAGAAACACACATGTCACTACACGTGGCAAACATACCAATGATCTGGTTGGCCACAATATGGGTAATCTATGGGCATAACCATTTTTCAACAATTTTGACCACCAAATTATTGCAAGTTTTGCCCACTGAACATGTACGTACAGTTGCTCTTTTTGGGTTAATTGTCTGCTTCAGACCACTGAGCAGATGCTTGGCTAGAACAGTCAGTCAGATACCATTGCTTTTCAGGTCCACATAATCGATGAGCTGATCACCATGCACAGGCACCACATGTAAATTGGACATATTCTGATGTACACTTCACAGAACTGCATGAAGCGTGCTACCATGGTAGAATTCCTCAATAATAAATATTAGCGAATGAAAATGTGAAAACCCTTCCTGAAGTAAAATTTCTAGAAAAAAAAAATAATAATAATAAGGAAGGTGCAATGACAAACATACCACCAGATGTGAATAAATAGTTGCCAGAGAGCGTGCTTTTGCACTTTCATCACCCTCCAGTTTGGGTAGTGGAAGTAAGTTTTTTTCCTGAATCAATATATACGAAAGGGCTAAGGCATTCAAATGACATTGGTTTCTAGTGACCCCTTAATTTAAGTATAGTGAATGTTACAGAAAATGACAAACCTTCAGTAAAAGTAGCTTCCGCAGAACTCTGTTCACCATGTAACCCACACCAGGCCTAAGTGCTACCTTTGCAAGCCTTACATTCTGGAGTTGAAGAGAAGATACCATCAATTACATGGCCAACATCTTCTTTGGACTGAAAATATATTAATTGTGACCATGAAGGGGCACATCAAGAAACCACTTTTGGGTCCACATATACCAAACACAGAAAACATGACATGAAAAACAGTTCATAAGTCTAACCCACATGAGTAATGCCAGGCACTGAATAAGCTTCAAGTTGTGAGGAGCACTTGTTGGGCTACTGATACGGACACTTACATTGCAACTTGCAAGTCATATCATATGCACTGGATAAGTATTTGTTCTAGGTACACCAAAAAATGTGGTGCCAGAAGTATTCATCAAAGAGAATGTTCAAAGGATGCTAACATTGTTACTTTCAAGTACCTACTTTTTCTCATGTGCAAGGGACACAGTTTCATGGCTGTATTTCCAACCAGCACAGGCTGAAGCCTTTCAATAGAAGATGGAGATGCACATGCTAGCATATAGAGAGCCAATGGAGCATATGCGTACAATTGGGATCAAGGTATTCAAAAACTGTTATGGAATGGTCATAAAGGCCATTACATAACGGAAACAGTGGGAAGAGTTGCACGTTACAGGGCTGTAATGCCCGTTCTAGGGGAAAAAAAATGGCCTGTAACAGCGCATTATGGGGCTGATACAGTTTATGCTTTTAGGTATTAAAAAAAAGGATGTCATATGTCCATGATAGCTGTTACAGCCTGTATAGTAATGGTTACTGTAATGGTCGTTACAGCCATCTTTACAATTATTGAATACCTTGATTTGGGATGCAATTTATGGAAGAAAGTTGTAGGAAAACAATACAATGGTCAGCATCACAGTTAACAAATTTTACAGGGTGGGATGCTTTCAAAAAGTAGACTCACCTCACCTCATCCACAACAGCATATGGTGGCATATCCAGCTTGAGAATCTCATAGAAACCAATTCGAAGAATCTAAAAGCAAGGAAACATAAATTTTAGATAAGTTGTACAAAATACATAGGAAAATATATAAGTACTGCTGCTGAAAATTATTATATTTTGTACTGTGAGTCAGTGACCAATATGAGTAAGATAAACAGGTTAGTGTTATCAAAATTTTCCTCATCAGTTGTTGAGATGATGACGATTTCAGAATGTGGGATCCCACAAGAAAATAGGTATAGTTCCACATTCTACAGTCTATCAAATTAGTATAAGAGCCCAAATATGTGAACAAACAACATACCTGTAAGAGAAGTGGCTCCATCCTTTTAAACGTGTTCTCGTCATTGCAAAGTCACAGTATCAGATGATCCAGATAACGCCTCCAACGAACAGCACCTCCAACAATGTCAGTCACCTACAGCAGAGAAATCAAATCCGCATTCACTTAATGACTTGAAATCAAGTGACATGGTAACTTTTTAACCTTATCTAAAGCAATAAGGGATTCAACAGATGAACTTTGAATGGAAAAATATGTTTTAATTTTGGTGGGTAAACAATATTTCCAGTAAGCCTTGTTGAACAGCCTTTTGAAGTATCAACAATGCAATTTTTATACATGTTCAAAAGATTGTTTTTGCCTATCATATGAGACCCTTGGTCAATACAAAACATTCAATACTTTGATTGGCATGCTCATCTTGGTTTTTTGCTTTTTAGATATAAAGAAGTTCATAATTAACAAAGAGTTCTCATCAGAAAAGAGTCTACAACCAGTTGCCTACTTGACATCAACCCCCCTCCTTTACCCAATCCTAGGGCGGAGTTGGGCAATTAGGAGGCAACATTAGCAGAGAATTAGGAGGCAACTAGGACGATAAGATGGGCATGCAAAAAGACTACGAAGAATAGCATCAAGGATGGGGACGCAAAAAGCAGCCTAAGAATAGCCCCAATGGGAAATAGAATGAAATAGCTAATTAAGATGGTCCACCTATGCGATGTAAAAAAAAAAAAATAGATAGATCCAATAAAGTGAGAGCCTTCGGCTAGGATTGAAAGGTGGGAAAGGAGGGTAAGGTCTAAAGGATGCGATTCACGAGAGAAAAATTAAGAATGGATATGAAGGCTTTTAGACTTACTGATGACAAGGCGTTAGAACATAGAAATGATTGGAAAAACAGGACTCATAAAGTTAACCTCAACTCAGGCAGGGCTATGATGAGAGAGAGAGAGAGAGAGAGAGAGAGAGAGAGTCAATTAAAACTTAATTTGATGCATATAAAGAAATCTCTTTTACCCAACAAAACATTTAATCTATTTTTTTCTCGAAGGGCATGTGTGATGCAGGACAACTAGCCACTTGCTCAAGAGCCCAGAGTGAAAATGCCCCATGTATTAATCACCCCCAGTGAGGAGTCTCAAACACGATACCTCCCACTCTAATACCGCTTTAATGCAAGATAACTAGCCAATTGCTCGAAAAGCTCAAACTGATAGAGCGTGTCGAATCAATCCCTTTATCTCATAGCCCAGGCCCCACATCTCATGGGTTAGGTCCTCGACCGAACCCCCCTCGTGGGCCCCACATCACATGGGTTTCGCCTCACACGAACCACCTGCCTCACACAAATTGGGCCTACCTCACACAAGCCACCCACCTCACACGGGTCGCCCACCCCGAGTGTGCCGCTGCATCCCACAAGCTTCCCCACTCGAGCCCGGTGTGAAAATGCCCTTGCATTATTGTGTCATTTCATCTCCAAATGCCATGGTAAGCAAACTCAATCTTACGCCATGGATTAGAAGAGTAGGTACATTACCAACTCAGTTACCAAGTTGGGTATCAAAACATAGTATCTAATGCATGATACAATTTTACATATTACAAACGTATTAGCAATACAAACCATTACATTTCAAGTTTCTGAAATCTCATTTAGATGTCTTCCTTGGTAGCTAAAGTCAATCTAAGGCCTGTTTGATTTTCCATGATATACATATAAATCTTTAGTAAATAAGTAATTATTATTTTTTCACTTGATTTGAAAATAGGTGAGTAATTCCCCCTTGAAAACTAGTCTAAGTGTTGACTTAAATATGTGGGCCCCACTATAATGCATATAATATATCAGCGTCGTCCATTTATTTTATTAGAACATTTTGGGGCATGAGCTGAAAAATGAGGCAAACCAACGCTCAAATGGCCTACAAGAAAGGAAACAATGGGCTTAATTCGTCCACCATTGAAAGTTGCTTCCTTCACTAGGCCCGCATTGAGGTTTACATAGGGTCTGAGACACGGATAAGGAGAAAACACAAATATCAACTTGATCCAAAACTTCTAGGGGCCCCAAGAAGTTTTTAACAGTAGGCGTTCAATTACCATTGTTTCCTGTGGTATGGTCCACTTGAGCTTTAGATCTGCCTCATTCTTGGGTTCATGCGCATAACGAATGGGCAATGTGGATTAGCCACATACATTATGGTGGGCCCAACATTGAGATTGTCTTCCACACGAATGGGCAGGCTAGGTACAAGGCAATGTCTTCCAACTACAGTGAGATTGTGTGTGGATACGAGTATTATTTTCCAATTTTGGGATTCACCTGATACCCTGATAACGCAAGTGTTATCCAGATTGCCTTTAATCATGTCTTTCACAAGAGGACAAAGCATATTGAGGTAGAGTGTCACTTCATTTGAGAGAAGTTCCAGTCTAATATTATTTCTCTTCCACACATGGTGTCTCAAGATCAAATTGTGGATGTTCTCATGAAGACCATGACA